>JAQJVL010009203.1:0-16811 GCA_035578905.1 Stictocephala bisonia
CCGCTCGACGAGCTTTAAAGCGGACAGTTGACACACTACGAAAAAATTGTTAACACAGTCTAGCCCGGTAATGAGCTATCTGGGTAGATTATTTATCTGTGGTTGTGATCATGCATAGTTTCTTAATACAGTACAAGTAAACGTCACACAACACAAATTTTTTTTTTTTTTTTTTTAAATTTGTGTTGTGTGAAGTTTCTTAATGTAAACTTTTGGTCTTCTTTCACCATCATTATTATTTGGTACACATAGAGAGTATACAAAGTAAGCAATTTCAATTCAGTAAACAATTCTTTACTTGAGGATCTTGGATCGACTTTGGCGACCAATCTCACTGCTCTTTTTTAAAGAAAAAATATTCTTTTTGTGTAACTTTGAAAGGCCCCCCCCTAACACAAGACCATAGGCTATATGAGGAACAATTGCACCAAAATAAACATTCCTCAGTGTATCTGAGTCGAAGTAATTTGACAATCTTCTTAATACAAATATGCCACTCATAATCTTAGAACTAATATAATCAATGTGATTCTTCCATGTGAAATGACAATCGAAATATATACCCAAAAATGTACAACAATCATTATTACTAACAAGAATACAATTACAAACTATATTTAATGAAGGAACCCCAAACTAAAGTGTACCAATTCAGTCTTACTTGCATTAACCACAAGACCTATGTTGCCAAAAAATGAACAAGATTTGTCAGCAAAATTAATAAGCTTATTCTCAAGCACAACGCAAGAGTTAGCCCAACACAGCTCAGACGTATCATCTGCATACATACCAATAAAACTATTGTCAACAGTTGGGAAGTTGAATCTTATATTATCCTACCCATGGTTCAGCAAACGTTCAAAGATTATCAATAGCGATAAAATACTACTTCAGTAATAATATTTTAGTTAAAAAAAGAAAAATCGACTTGGCTAACTTGGAGGTAGGAAAAAGCTTATAGAGATGAAAAAGTTAGTTCAGCGGTATTAATGTGAATCGCGCCATGTCATGTTAAAGTTCTATAGCTGCTTCGGAGAAAACTGATAACAAATCACCAACAGCAACTGTCAAAGTTTAATGGATCAGAAATGGATGTAGGGGTGACTTTCCGTACCATCTCCCCATCTTGTCTTGTATTATTTATTGTGGGATTGTTCCTTAGGTCAGGCAACACCTGATAACAAACTGGTATCTTATTGAATTTAACTATAACATTACCATTTTTTAATTATGTATTCTTTAGGTATCTCTTGTACTTGGTTCATTATTAGATTGTTGCATGAATGCAACATTTCTATATGATAAGCAGCCTTATGTATTGTAAAAAATTAAATAATAATTTAGTATACACACACACACACACACACACACACACACACACACACACACACACACACACACACACACACACACACACACACACACACACACACACACACACACACACACACACACACACACACACACACACACACACACACACACACACACACACACACACACACACACACACACACACACACACACACACACACACACACACACACACACACACACACACACACACACACACACACACACACACACACACACACACACACACACACACACACACACACACACACACACACACACACACACACACACACACACACACACACACACACACACACACACACACACACACACACACACACACACACACACACACACACACACACACACACACACACACACACACACACACACACACACACACACACACACACACACACACACACACACACACACACACACACACACACACACACACACACACACACACACACACACACACACACACACACACACACACACACACACACACACACACACACACACACACACACACACACACACACACACACACACACACACACACACACACACACACACACACACACACACACACACACACACACACACACACACACACACACACACACACACACACACACACACACACACACACACACACACACACACACACACACACACACACACACACACACACACACACACACACACACACACACACACACACACACACACACACACACACACACACACACACACACACACACACACACACACACACACACACACACACACACACACACACACACACACACACACACACACACACACACACACACACACACACACACACACACACACACACACACACACACACACACACACACACACACACACACACACACACACACACACACACACACACACACACACACACACACATAAATATATTCTATTTTATATTTTAAACATTAACCGTACATTTTCTTTTTAGTTTGTATGCTTACCAAATAATGTTTACACTGTCAGAAAGTGTTAAGAAAGATTTAATAACTGTATTGTGTCCTAGTATCTCTTCATTGTATAGCAGTTAACACTTTATTCTAGAATAATAATTGAAATAATTTTGTATCCTCATATTTATTTATTTTTTGATTGGGTAGAAGTACAAGTATTATTTTAATCTACAGTCTAGTAGTATATCTCTCACTTTAAGTAAAAAGGTC
Source organism: Stictocephala bisonia (assembly GCA_035578905.1). Lineage (NCBI taxonomy): Eukaryota > Metazoa > Arthropoda > Insecta > Hemiptera > Membracidae > Stictocephala > Stictocephala bisonia. The sequence continues at coordinate 2,583 of JAQJVL010009203.1, forward strand.
CGTGAGAGTGTTTACTATGATAGTTTGGTTCAGTTCGACCGCGGATAGGTAAACTATTATTTGAGTTTTCTTATCAGCTTCAAGGCGGTAGACTAAACACCCGCACGGCTTCATTTCAGATAGTAACGCTAGTAACTGTTTTTTTTAACAAAAACACAGATTTCAATGAGTTGAGTTTAATTGAAAATCCAAATAGTAACAAATGCAGAGTTTGAGTATTTACTCAGAATACTATAGCTCACTTGTTCTTAAAATCAACAAAATTATGCCTTTATGGCTGATAAACTAGCGAGTTTATATGCTGAAAAACAGCTTCACAGCTTTTATAAATGCCATTATGTGTGACGCTAATATCAGACAGACAATGTTGGACTTATTTTTCATAAAAATAACGTGAATGTTTAAATAGTGGTTGTTAACATGATGCTTTGGGCTACCGGAGACATGAACAATACAGCTAGGTCTATATTAGTCTATTCCTTATTATATGTTTATATATTACTGACAGGTAAATTGTTGTTCTGTTTATATCAACTAAACAGTGGGAGAATATTAATAATTAATATATATGTTCCACTAATTACATACTGTCAGCGTCCCACGTCTTATCTCCCAGCGCCTTGATCTACACGAGAGTTGAAGGCGATTCAGCGAATTATACGAAACGCAAACAACACACAGTCTGCTTCTCTCAATGATTATTGTAAAATGTTACTTACAGACCAAACAGTTAACAATACAATCCTATCGCTGAGTCTACATGGGATGCAAATAAATTAAAATTACATTATATTTCAATTATAAAAAAAATTAATTGTATAAGCAGTAGGCTATAATATTAAATAACAGCAGCATGAATTAAATTAACATGTTACTATTATTCATAATTATTACAGTATTATCTTTGCTTAGTGATGTTAGTTAAAAATCTTATAAAACTCATGCAAATATATTTTTAAAAAACTTCAAACAAATATCACAATGGCCTTAAAATTTGTAATGTGTAAAAATGTATACAATTTTAAAACTAATAAGATTTTTTGTCTATTGGTATATTTTAAAAAATTACATAAACAAACTAAATAATCTTGAAATATTCATTCAAAAGAAGTAAAATATAAAGGCGTGTGATTTGCTATAAATAAAATAAACATATGTTTACAATTATTTATGAATCTTGTTATGTTATGCCTATAAGTGTTATAGTGCCATAATTCTTTTACAAAAAACATCCCACTTTGTGACGTTTATTGTAAAATAAATAAATATTTTACACATTTGTTTGTGTAACATATGTATTATTGATTTTTGTTCAATAGTATTTGTTATTGCGGCAAAATGAACGCCTTAATAATCCGAACATACCGCTTCAATACATGTCTATTCCACGGTCTGGCCGAGGGTCACGATATGGGACGCGGATAGTAGTACTCTCATCAGTAAAATACCGTCTCAATACATGTCTGTTCCACGGTCTGGCCCAGGGGTCACGACATGGGACGCAGATCAGTATTCTCATCAGTAACATACTGCCTCAATACATGTCCGTTCCATGGTCTGGCCAAGGGGTCACGACATGGGACGTGGTAAGTAGTATTCTCATCAGATTTATACCACCTCAATACATGTCCGTTCCACGGTTTGGCCCAGGGGTCATGACGTGGGACGCAGATAGCAGTATTCTCATCAGTAACATACTGCCTCAATACATGTCCGTTCCACGGTCTGACCAAGGGGTCACGACATGGGACGTGGATATTAGTACTGTATTCTCATCAGTGACATAACGCCTCAATGTACGTCTGTTCCACGGTCTGGCCCAGGGGTCACGACGTGGGACGCAGTTAGTAGTACTCTCATCAGTAACATAAGGCCTCAATACATGTCTGTTCCACGGTCTGGCCCAGGGGTCACGACATGGGACGTGGACAGTAGTATTCTCATCAGTTACATACCGCCTCTATGTAGGTCTGTTCCACGGTCTGGCCCAGGGGTCTTGACATGGGACGCGGATAGTAGTACTCTCATCAGTAACATACTGCCTCAATACATGTCCGTTCCACGGTCTGGCCAAGGGGTCACGACATGGCACGCGGATATTAGTACTGTATTCTCATCAGTGACATACCGCCTCAATGTACGTCTGTTCCACGGTCTGGCCCAGGGGTCACGACGTGGGACGCAGTTAGTAGTACTCTCATCAGTAATATACTGCCTCAACACATGTCTGTTCCACGGTCTGGCCCAGGGGTCACGACATGGGACGCGGACAGTAGTACTCTCATCAGTAAAGTACCGTCTCAATACATGTCTATTGCACGGTCTGGCTTAGGTGTCTTGACATGGGACGTGAATAGTAGTACTGTCATCAGTAAAATACCGTCTCAATACATGTCTGTTCCATGGTCTGGCCCAGGGATCACGACATGGGACGTGGATAATAGTGCTCTCATTAGTAATATACCGTCTCAATACATGTCTGTTCCACGGTCTTGCCCAGGGGTCACGACATGGGACGTGGATAGTAGTACTCTCATCAGTAATATACTGCCTCAATACATGTCTGTTCCACGGTCTGGCCTAGGGGTCATGACATGGGACGTGAATAGTAGTACTCTCATCAGTAAAATACCGTCTCAATACATGTCTGTTCCACGGTCTGGCCCAGGGGTCACGACATGGGACGTGGATAGTAGTACTCTCATCAGTAATATACTGCCTCAATATATGTCTGTTCCACGGTCTGGCCCAGAGGTCACGACAGGGGACGCGAATAGTAGTACTCTCATCAGTAGTACTACTGTCTCAACAAATGTCTGTTCCACGGTCTGGCCCAGGGATCACGACATGGGACGCGGACAGTAGTACTCACATCAGTAACATACCGCCTCAATGTTCGTCTGTTCCAAGGTCTGGCCCAGGGGTCATGACATGAGGCGTGGACGGTAGTATTCTCATCAATAACATACCGCCTTAATGTACAGCTGTTCCATGGTCTGGCACAGGGGTCACGAAATGGGACGTGGATAGTAGTACTCTCAGCAGTAACATACTGCCTCAATACATGTCTGTTCCACGGTCTGAGACCCATCCCCCCCCACCAAAGCTGGAAAGCGTGCCAACTGGGGGATGGCTCAAAACAAGTCGAGCGATGGGATCACGGGTGGCAGTTGGAGGGTCAAAATAACACTCGGCAGCTGAGCAAAACTGATTTATTACCAAGAGAACAAAAGTTAATCGAACAAAAAACGGCAGAAGGCCACAATATCAATTCGCACTTCAATAAATAACAATAAACACTAAAATTAACAAGATAATACACAAAGCTACAAAAACACTAAACGCTACAAATACCAAAATGAACAATTACAAACTACATGGCCTATCTGCAGTTTTAGCCTGAGACACCCAAAACGTAAGAAAATTTTAAGCCCCAAATAAAAGTGAAAATTTAGAAAACTTCTGGCAAACAACAATTAAACCGGCAATTTAGCCCAAATCCCATAATTCCACCGGGCCAAGGAGTAAGCCGGAATCCCTGGGCAGCTCCGAATTAGAAGTTACGTAAAAGTACAATAATCCCCTTTTGGCGAGTTTAAAAATTAAACAATTAAAAAGAAAATCTAACACGGTACCGTTCGAGTAAAAATGCACTTCAAGACATATATAATACAATTAACAACAACAAAAAATAAATAACGATCACTAGGCCTAAACATAACAATAAATAATAACAGGATGTAACAATGGAGACCTAACAAATATAAAAATCTAAACAAATGTAACAATAGACTAAACTAATAAAGATAAATAACAATAAAGATTAACAGCGAACTTTCTTTGTGTATTTTAAAAAGTTTTTCTTTCTTTAATAAATAAATATATGTAAGTCCCCATGGCTGAGTTCCATAAATCACTGTTCAGTCTTAGGCCTAGGCCACATAAAGTTCCACAAACTTTTTTTTCTTTTTTTTTTTTATTTCACTGTTTATAAATTTCCATCAAAACCCCCAGCTCAGCCGCCGGGAAACAAAAACGGAACACACTGACCTGAGGACAGAAGACTTATACCCAAAGATGAAGAGAGGGTAGTGGGCGAAACTAGGCTCCAGCATGGTCCTCAGGCCAGGCTAGCAGTACAGATGGTAGACAATCCCCGGACGGCAGGCCGAGGGCTGAACGTCCCCCTCAAGGACCCTGGACTGCAAGGCAACCACAGCACATTAAAAACAGTCCAGCCACAACAACAAAAATATTACACATAACAACTAAAATATAAGGTTGCATGATTTTGCCAAACTGAACATGAAGAGACAAACAAGAACATGAGTGGAGCAAACAAGACAATGACAGATTACCTTTAGGCTATGAATAATTTAAACCAATTTACAAATTTAACAAATTGTAAAAGACGTAATTACGTATATGGACTTAAAATGACAAACTGAAACTAGGCTATGGATACAGGGGCAAAATGTTATACATGAAAATCAAACTAAAGATAGGCTAGGTTATGGTCAATGAACAAAAATATGATATATCGGTAACTCCAACTGTAAAAAGGCTCAACAAAACATTATACAGAACTACTATTGACAATAAAGGCAGATATAAAAAGCATTAACGGTAATTAACGGTAAAAAGTAACATGGAGCACATGGCTCAAACCTAGGTTAACAAAACTAGACTAAGAAAATACAAATTTAACAAAACCCTGAAAACACAACTAAGCCCGATTAATATTTTCAATGAAACAAAAGTATTTTCACCAAAAGGGTGATTAGATATTAAAACTTACAGAATGAACACTTACGTTTTAGGAGCTCTAGCCTGGCATGGTAAGGAGGTTCGGCCGAGTAGAATTCTACTAGAACAATCTAGACTGATGGCCAACCTGACAGACGAAGGCCGGAACACGGAACGAACGTATCCGGGCCAAAAACCACCAAACTACGCGAAACGCAGGGCATGAGCGATCTCAGGCAGCCCGGCAGCCAACGACAAAAAAACGAAATGTACCGGTCAAAAGACCCGGTACAACCTCCCTCTGCAAAACTCAACACACCCAGGCAGGGGAGAACACTCGGTACCTCAGGGAACCAAACAGAAGACGAAGAAGACCTCCGAAGAGTGGTGTTCCAAGGACGTCCAAGAGAAACTAAGAGGGGAAACCCCTCGAACAGGGAGCAAACTACCCTGACTGTCGGGCCCGACAAGAAAAAGAGAGAGAGAGACTCTCTCAGAACAGCCACCTAGGGCGCAGAGGTGATCAATCTCTTTGCCCCAAGAAACACCCAGGAACACCAACTCCTGGATCAACCGTTCCCCGGAAAGCCTTAAGCTGGGACAAATGGGCTTTCCTGAACACCCTGCCTGACTGGGGATCAACCAGCAGAGCAGTCACCGGTGACAAAAACCTGTCGATGCGGTGGGGACCAGACCACCGATAGCACAACTTTGCAGCTCTTCGTTCCGCGGCCGAACTGACCGGGTGAGCCTGACAAAGAACCAGATCTCGAACCTGAAAAGGGTTAGGAGTACGACCCTTATCATACCTCCTCCTTACTCTCTCTCTAGCACGTAGCAGGTTGCGCCGAGCAGCCCGCCACGTGGACACTACGTCAGTGGCACCTGGTGTAGGTAGAAGATCCTCTAACCTCCACAAGTTGGACAAAGGGTTGTTAGGAGGGTAGCCATGTAGAATTTCGAAGGGAGTGGCATTGTGACTCTCATGCTTGGAAGAATTGAAAGCAAGCTGGAGCCAAGAGAGACTCTCATCCCAGGTGTTCTGCTTCTCAGCATGGAAGGTAATAAGGGCAGACCGAAGATTGCGGTTGAACCGCTCTGCATGAGAAGGCTGTGGGTAATAAGGAGAGGTAGTCACATGCCTGATACCATTGCCAAAACAGAACCTACGAAACTCGTGTGAGGTAAACTGGCTACCGTTGTCGGACACAAGAGTGGAAGGCACACCAAAGTGCTGGAAGAGTTGGGACTGGAGAGCACAGATGGTGAGCTTAGCCGTAGCACTCCGAAGTGGGAAAAGCCAAACGAACTTCGAGAAAGCATCCACACAAACAAGTAGGTAGGAGCTACCTGACTTGCTACGGGGAAAAGGACCCACGTAGTCGATGAACACCTTCTCAAAAGGACGCTCGGCCACCTCAGAAGATAACAACCCTAACCTTGCATTCTGACTAGGCTTGCTGAGAGAGTACAGGTGACAAGCCCGCACTCTGCCCGCAACATCCCGGTCCATGCCCTTCCAGATGAAGTACCTACGAATCTTAGCGATGGTCTTATGAATGCCAAGATGACCGCCCACAAGAGAAGAGTGATAATATTGAAAGACCATCGGTACTAGATGACTAGGCAGCACTACACGGGGTTCACCCCTCTGTCGAGGACGGCAACAGAGTACCCCTTTGGACAGAAAATAGGGAGGGTGGGCACCTCCCTCTTGAAGCTCACCTAAGATGACTGACAGCTCGGGATCTTTCTGCTGATGGGACAGTAGGTCGTCAAAAGCCAGAGGAAAATCCAGAAGAACAGCACCACACTGAGCAACAGCCTCAGTCGGTGGATCACTGGGTTCGTGGTACATGCGGGAAAGAGCATCCGCGATGACATTCTGGGTACCCCTAAGATGTTGAACTCGGAACTTAAAGGCAGAAATTTTGACCACCTAGCGACCAATTTTCCCAAGCTGTCGGGGATGGGCAAGAAGCCAAGATAGTGCCTGATTGTCAGTCTCCAGCAAGAACTCAGCGTGTTCCAAGAAACGCCGAAACTTGTCCGTACCAAAGACAACAGCCAGACACTCTAACTCATAGATGGAAGAAGCTTTCTGTTCCTGGTGAGACAACGTCCTCGAAGCAAAAGCGATGGGCTGCCTGACCCCATCAAACTCCTGAGAAAGAACAGCAGCAATGGCGGAGGAGGAGGCATCAGTCTGAAGAATAAATTCTCTGCTGAAATCAGGCATACGCAGGACAGGAGGTTGCATGATAGCCTCCTTGAGAGCATCAAAGGCAGTCTGCTGAGCTTGGCCCCACACAAAAGGGACACCTTTCTTCCAGAACTCGTTCAACGGGGCAGCAAGCTCGGCCACGTTAGGGATGAAGCGACGGTAAAAATTCACCATCCCCACAAAACGGGCAATCCCCTTGGCATCTCTGGGAGGAGGAAAATCCCGAATGCCCTGGGTCCTCGCAGGATCAATGCAGACGCCTCGAGAAGATAAGATGACCCAGAAAAGAAATCTCAGGACGAGCAAAAGTGACTTTCTCTGGATTGACGGTAAGGCCAGCTGATTTAAAAGGGGGGGGGGCTAGAACTTCCTCCGATGTTGCATGTGCCCTGCTTTCCACGTAAAAGCGCGTTTAGAGCTTTTTTCTCGACCCAGACCCAAAGTGATCCCCGTTCAGGGGTTTGTATAAAAAAATCCCCTTTTGGTGGTTTAAAAAATTAAAAAAATTTTAAAAAAATTTAAACAGGTACTTTTCGAGAAAAAAAATTTGCACTTCAAGAATCTATAATACAATTAACAAAAAAAAATTTTTTAAAATAACTGGGCTTAAACATATAAAATAAATAATAACAGGGATGTAAAAATGGGGACCTAACAAAAAAAAAAAAATCTAAAAAAATGAAAACATAGAAAAAATAATAAAGTAAATAACAATAAAGATTAACAGGAACTTTCTTTGTGTTTTTAAAACAGTTTTTCTTTCTTTAAAAAAAAAATTTATGCAGCCCCCTGGCTGATTTTCCTAAATCACTGTTCGTCTTGGGCCCTAGGCCAAAAAAGTTCCACAAATTTTTTTTTTTTTCTTTTTTTTTTTTTATTTTCACGTTTAGAGGACCCCCAGCTCAGCCCCCGGGGGGAAAAAAAAAAGGGAAAAAGACTGAACTGGGATGGACCCTACCCAAAGATTTTTGGTGGGGCACAGGGGGTCGCCAAGGGCCCTTTATACATGGTCCTCGGCCCAGGCGGCAGTGCAGAATGTTCGCATCCCCGGACGGCAGGCCCGGGGTAGAAGCGTCCTACTCGGGCCCTGGACTGAAAGGGTCAAAAAAAGCCTTAAACACAGCCCAGCCTACAAAACAAAATATTCACTAACCATAAATATAAGGGTGCATGTTTTTTAAAAAAAAATGGAATGAAGAGCAAACAAGACAGTGAAAGATTAACTTTGGGCTATGAAAATTATGTTGGCAAAACTCAGTTTTAAAACCAATTTAAAAATTTAACAAATTTAAAAAAGGGGACGTAATTACGTTATGGAAAAAAAATGAAAAAACTGAATACTAGGCATGGATACAGGGCAATATGTTATAACTTGAAAATCAACAAAAGTGGGCCCTAGGTTATTGTCAAGTAACAAAAATATGTTATATCGGTAACTCCAACTAAAAAAAAAAGGCTCAATAAACATTATACAGAATTTACAAATTGAAAATCAAGGGATATAAAAAGCAATTAAGGGAGAAAAAAAACCGGGAGCACTGGTTCAAACTAGGTTAACCAAACTAGACAAAGGAAAATAAAAAATTTTAAAAAAAACCCCTGAAACACAAGCAAGAACGTTTAAATATTTTCAATGAAAAAAAAGTATTTTCACCTAAAGGGTGTTTAGATTTTAAAACTTACAGAATAAAACTTACGTTTTAGAGCTTCTAGCCTATCATACGGTTTTTGCGGCAGCAAAAGAAAAACTGACCGACCGGCCAACCTGACCGAAGCTGCTGGAAAGGGAAACGAAAGGGAATGGGCCAACGGCCCCCAAAGTACGAAAACGCAGGCCTGAGCAAATCTCAGGCAGCCCGGCAGACTACGATAAAAAAAAAAAGAAATGTACCGGTCAAAAAGACCCGGGTTTCAGCATATAGCCCTACTTTAACTAGGTTCTACAATAATAGGGGTTATTTTAAAAGATGTAACAATAGCAATCACTGTTTTTAAATATTTGTTTTAGTTATGAAAGTGTTAGAAAGGGAGGGGTAAAAGAAATTAATTTTTAAAAAAAACTGTAGTAACTCCCAATATAGCCCTAAACTTTGGTACACTCGGTTATAAGAAAATACATTTGTTTTATATATAAATGTATTATTTTAGGACGCAATTTTCAATTTTGCCATTTTTGGTTCGGGGGGGAAAAATTTCCCCCTACCCAAAAATTAGGGATTTCCACAAATCCACCCCCTATGGCCCCCCGTGTTTGGAGGGCAAAAACCCGGCAGATGTTGTTTTTTTGCTAGACATTGCAAATTTGTCTTCAAACAAATGACATCATCACGGCCCACCCACCCACCCAATGAATTTCCCCTTTGCTTCAATTTGTTTAAAATTTTTTTAACTGAACACAACAAAAATATTTTAAGAAAGCTACAAAACATTTTACAACGTATTCATATTTAAAATTCTATTTCAAAAAGTCGTTAGGGAAAAAATGAATAAATTAATGTTTAGGATAATACTTTAATACTTTTTATTCGTATTAGAGAATCAACATTCTCGTTGAAAGAGAAGCTTTGAGACTTTGAAAAAACCTTTTCAAGTTCGCACATTGGAGAACAGTTCTTCTGATTTTCTGCTTCCGCAGTAAGAACCGCAGGGAGTCTTGCACTTGCATGAGACAAGACGGGAAGGTCTTGGTGAAAAACCTTTAGTATTTGGCACAGGTCTTCTTTTGTTTTTTCAGGTGTTCTGACGCCATCCCCCTTGTAGGTTTAAAAGGGGATTGGGTCTAACCACCACTGTACTGAAGAATACTCTAAGAGAGCTGATAAGCGCCCTTAAGAGGGGGTTTTTGGGGGCCGGTTGTTTTGTTGGGGTTTTGGGTCGGTTTTGCCTTTGGGGGTCGGCCCCCCAAATTTCAAGGGGGTTTTTGTTTTAAAAGAGGGGGGTCTTTCCGAGTTTTCCCCCTGTTTTTTGGGTTTTTGGGGGGCGGGGGGCCCTTTTTTCCCCCCCCCCCCCCCCCCCCCCGGGTTGTTTTGGGGGGTGTGGCGCCGGGGGGTTTCCGTTTTGCTTGTGTTTTGGGGGTGCGTTTTAATTTTGCGGTTTTTTGAGTTTTTAAAAAAAAAAAAGACCTTTTTTGGGGTTTTGTAAAGTTCCAAAAGGTTTCGCCCCAAAAAAAGTTTGGGGTTTTTGTGTTATTAGCCCGTTTTGATTATGGGGGGGAAAAACGCTTTTGCGGGGCGTAAAGTTTTTTTTTTGGTCGGTTTTTGGGGTTTTTTTTTTTTTTTTTTGGGGGGTTTGGGGGTTTTTTGTTCCGTGTGGGGTTTTACTAGGGGGGTTTTCCCTGCCCCGGGGGGCCCCTTTCCGGGGGTTTTTTTGGGGGTTGGGGTCCCCCCGTGGTTCTTTAAAAGGGTTTTTGGGGTTTTTTTAATATGTCTCCCCCCTTTTTTTTGGGGGTTGGCAGCGCCCCTTTGTGTTGGTGTTTGGTGGTTTTTTTTAAAAAGTTTGTTTGGTGGCGAAACCTTTTTCCTGTAAAGTTCCATTTTGGGGGAGTGGGGTTTTTTTGTACTTTTTGTTTGTTTTTTGGGCCCCCTTTTCGGGGGAAAGGGTTTGGGGGTTAAAGTAAGGGTTTTATCGTTTTTTGTAGGCTTTCTCCCCTTTTTTGGGTGTTTATTCCCCTTTTTGTTTTTTTCGGCCCCCTTCTTTCGTTTGTTTTCCTTTTTTTCCCGTTCTTGGTTCCCCGGGTTTTTTTTGGGTTTTTTGGGCCCCACGAAAAATTTTTATTACATCCCCCGTTTTTTTGAAAAAGGGGGGGGGGTGTCTTTTTTCGGGTTTTTCCCCCCGTGTTGTTTTCGGGGGGGGTTTGAATTTCCTTTTGGTTTCCCGAAAAGGGTTTCCCCTTTTTTTTGGGGGCTTGGGGGATGCAGGTTGGGGAAAACCCCCCCCGGGCCCCGGTCGTGGTTTTTTTTTTGTTTTTTTTTCCCCGGGGCCGCCCTTTTGGGGTTCGTGGCGTTGGGGTTGGGGCCGGCGGTGTTCGGCCCCGCGGGGTGGAAAGGGGGCCCTTTCCCTTTTTTGCAAAAAAAAAATTTTGTCAAAAGCGTTTGTTTAGCGTTTTGTTGAACTTTTCCCCGGATTTTTCCTTTGGTTTGTAGGGGTTGGTCTTTTCCCCTTTTGTTTTTTTGGTTCCCTGGGTAAATTTTTTCTACCTTGGGGGGGTTCCTTGGTGGGGTTTTTAAATGGGGGGGGTGGTGTGGTGTGCGCGGCGGGGGTCTTTTTTTGGGGCTTTTCTGCTGTCCCTTGGGTTTTTCCCGGGAAAAAAAAAGGGGGCCTAGGGGGTGGTGGTCCCAAAGGGTGGGGAAGCCCCCCCGAAAAAAAAGGGAAAAGAAAAAAACGTTTTTTTTTTTAAAAAAATTTTTTTTTTTTTGGGTGAGTGTATTCCCGGGGTTTTTGTTTTGGGGTTCTTCGTTTTTCCTTTTTTTTTTAAATCCTTTTTTCCCCAAAAAAACTTTTAAAGGGGGGGGGTTTTTTTTTTTGGCCCCTTGAAAATAGGCAATTTCGTTTCCCGCGTGTTACCCCCTTTCGCCCGTCCCTCCGGGGGGAAAAGGGGTGGGGGGGGGGCCCTTTGGGGGTTTTGCCCCCCGGGTTTTTTAAAGGGGTTTTTTTTGTCGTTTTTTTTCAATGTTTTTTTTTTTTTGGGGTTTTAAAAATTTTTTGTAAAACAAATTTTTTTTTTTTTTTGGGGGGGTGCCTTTTATTTGTTTTGCTGTACGGGGGGGGTTTTTTTTTTCCTTTGCCCCAAAAAAAAAAAAAGCTCCCTGGGGTTCGGTTGCGGTTGTGTTCGGGGGGGGGGGGGGGGCCCCCGGGGGGGGAAAAGGGGGGGTTTGGGGGGTTTTTTTTTGGTCCTTTTTGGGAAAATCCGCCCCAAGTTGCGTCGGCTTTTTTTTTTTTTTTGGGGCTTTGTTTTGGGGGGTTTTTTTTTGGGGGGGTCGGGCGCTTGCCTTGCGGCCCGGCGCGGGCGGTTTTTGTGGGGCGGGGGCCTTTTGGGTGGGGGGGCCTTTCCCTTTTTTTAGGGGGGGCGTTTTAACCGTTTTTTTTGGGGTTGTTTTTGGGTTTTTTTTTTTTTTTGGGTTTTTGTTTTACGGGGCCCCCTTTTTTTTTTTTCCCTTTTTTGGGGTTTTTTTTTCAAAAAATTTTTTTGGGGGTTTTTGGTTGGTTTTCCCGGGTTTCTTTCGCGGGATTTTAAAAAAAATAGTAGGTCTATTGCGATAACACGCTAGCTAGTTAGCACGCTGCACTGCAACTCAAGATAACACCTCCAGCGCGGCGAAACCCGACGTGCGCGCTCCTTTGCAATAAACCCTTGGGGCCTCTACTACCGATACCAACACACCAAGGGTATCAATTTAAAGATAATTATATTTGCTACAGTATTTTATGAGCAATGTTTTATTTAGTTATGTTTTTTAAAAAGGATATACAGAAAAAAACTGCAAACTCGTCACCCTAATTCATATATTTTTTTAGTTATTTGCTTTGTGGTGCCTTTAAAAATTAGTTTTGCAATAAAAGTGCACTGGACAACATTTGTAGTCCGTCTATAGACAAACACAACAAAAAAAGAAAACCATTTTCGGACTAACAACAACTGAGATATGCGCGTTATAGCGAAAGCTTGCAAATAACAAGTTCAAGGGGGGTAGGGGGGAAGCACAAGGGGGAAAGAAGGGGGGACTTTTGGGAAAATGTACCTCTTATCATGGTCTTATCATCAGGGAAAAATCCAGCTTTCCCTAATTAGTTGCGCATACAGGCTTTTTTGTCTTTATTGATGGGCTAGTTTGGCTGGAATGTTATTTAATATGTAGGAGTCGAAGAAGCTGTTCTTAAAGCACATTGCAAGAGACCCAGGAACAAGTACAAGAACGGGTTTCTCGTGAGTTCGGGGTTTCCTATTCTGCGTATGTAGAATTAAAACGTAAAGAAAACCTACATCCTTAATATTTTATTGGAGTGCAAGCCCTTAGAACCAAGTTTATCCTCTCCTAAGAGTTTCAGTTGTATAAGGTTTTTTTGAAACTTGTTTACTACTAAGGTGTAACTTGTTTACTACTATGGACAACATTTTTTATTAGACAACAATAATACTGTACTATTATTATAGTACTATGGAATTTAATGCTCTTTCAAATGGTATTACTTTCCATGTCAAATATTAAAATTGGTTTGGTTTTACCGTCAAACTAAACGTTTAAAAAGTCGGGGTAATTTAATAAAAACAAAAAATACGCTATTACAGCCAAACGGTTGAGAATCGACTATGGTTTATATGAACCTTTTTTGCTTGTTTTTTTTTGCTTTTTTTTTGTCAGTGAAACCCGCTGGTTGAAGTTAATGTAGTTAGTAGTGTGACTCGCCTTGTACTGTATATAAGGAGGATGTTAAAAAAAAAGTTTTTTAAACGTATTAATATTCAAAATGGGTGTACCACCCAACAGGAAGCTAAATATGAAAAATATTACCCCTAAACCCCCTTAGTGTATTATAAGAAAAACAACAAAACAAAGATAAACATATGAAAAATTATTTGTAGTGACATGGACTTAAATATCTCGTAAACTTTGACGAGACATGTCAAGAGTGTTATGAAAACACTTTAAGACTATTGACCTTTGTAAGGCCTACTTAAGTCAAATGTTATAGATTTGAGCATTACCTCAATTATTATAGTTCATTTTTTTTGTTTTTTGTCAACAAAAAATTTTATTTAAGCACGTTTTTTTGGGATATTTGTAAAAAATAATTAGCCCTTTTCACGATGAAAAATTTAAAGAATATACTTAGACGTTGAGCGTCAAGTGGGGAGTGGTATATTTATGAAGTTTTATAAGACAAACATCAATTAAGCCTAATAACAAAGTGAAAAAAATTGTATTATATTTTGGCGATGCACTTATCGGCAGTCGGGGTTTATGTTAATAACAGTTACACAAGTCAGAAAAATATTTCAAATTCAGTTTGAATGATTAGTGATTGGCAACTAAATTCTATGAGATAAGGCAAGGATCATGGATCTACGTGGCCAGAGGATTATTCGAGACAGATGCGAGTGCTAAGTGTATCCATCTAAATAGGAGTCGTTTGGAAAAAAACAGTTTGTAAAAAAAAAAAAAAAAAAAAAACGGAAGAAAATTTGTTTAATGAAACAAAAAAAAATTTAACTTTCATATTACGATGACTCATTTTTTTTGGGTTAAGTTTTTTTAGGGAAT
>JAQJVL010009204.1:0-16776 GCA_035578905.1 Stictocephala bisonia
AAAAAAAATTTAAAAATTCATGTGTCATAACGTACAATGAAATGAAGAAAATAATGGCTTGATTGGATTTTTCATAGGCCTCTTAGTTTCTTAGTAAACAACCTTCAAACTTGGGTACATATAATTTCACATAATCAAATTTGATTTGCTTCTAGAACAGTATTACAAACTTGCAGAAGAAATTGTTTGTTAGTTCTGGAGGTTGATTGTAGCATTAATTTATTGTCAAGCTATCTAAGGTTTAAGTACTGGTCAATAATCAGTGTCTGCATCAAAAACTAGCCCGATGTAGTGACTATAGATCAATAGATAGTAAAATGTCTGACTTATGTACTGTACTAGTAATCATTAGAGTGCAGGGCTAAGTATTATATGTTACGCGGCAGTCATTGGAGGAGGAGCGAGAGAGACGAGCCATCTACCAGCACGCTGTCCAACACCTCATCATGCAGACTCATGTAACATTCCTTCATTCCCGCATGCACCCTATAGATTCCTATAAATGTCTATTTTAGCTTGTTATCTCTCTTATTTGAATGTTATTGCTTTAAGTATATTTCTATACATTTGAGAATGTTTGTTTCCTATGTTTAAGATTTTTATTGTTACTTACAAGGTTAAAGGCGAGTAAAGTTTGATACAAAATCATCCAATATGAACACAATTCTTACTTTTTTGTAGTGACATTTTTTGTTATAACTCAATATGTCTGTTCTACGTTTTCCCCTTGGAACTGTGCCAAAGGAGGAGTTGGTAAAAAGTAATCAACATTGGGATCAAATCCTTGTTTTAAATGAGATCAAAAGCAGCTTTTTTAAATGAACAAGTTACTATTTTTTTGTGAGACCTTGATGAAATTAAAATTAATTTTGGTTTCTCTACCAACATAACTTATGCAGTGCAACTACATTGCTGTAGAACTTACCTGCAAGTTGAAAAAGATCCCCTTCAAAGGGTAAACATTTATTTGACTCTCAAACCGGCAATCAACGGATGATCCGTTGATGTGCGGCAGTCGCTTTCGGCAAGTATTAGAGTATGTAAACTTCAGACTAGCGGCGTGATTCATATACCACTGGAAACGTAATGAAACACTGATTCATATGGTGTATTTTATTTGTTTCTATGACAACCGTGTCGTTATTTGTAGAATACGGAAAGTTGGTAGTATGAAAGTGAACGCTCACTATCCGCCATTTGTTGTTTACAAAGCTTATGTAACTTTATTGTGCAACTTTTTGCCATTGTTTTGAGTTAATATTATTGATTTAATTGTTTGTTGTGTGTTTATAGTATTAATAAAATTACTAAAATGTTGTTTTGATAACAAGTGAAGTGTTTTTACTTCTTATAGAATGTGTAGGCTAATACAGTGTCGTAGTAATAGTAGGTTATGAAAGTTGTTGCTCATTTATAATCATATTTTATGATTACAAATAATAATGAACATATTAACCAGATATTATTACATACATTTTATAGAAAATGTTCATAGATAAATTTTAGTATATAATAAAACCATCTAGTCCTTACATAAGCTATTTAGTTAAATTGTTATCATAACTGTATCCATGGTAACGAATTTTGGGATTTTTGTACGTTTTACAGTTTATGTGACGTAAGTCAGCTGTTTCTCAACTAATCTTAGTAATATTATACATTTTCTACCCCCCCTTTTTTCTTTGGTTAAACATGGTTTTTGAATGTTTAATTGAACAGTAAAAATGTCTTTTAAATTATATATTTATTATTATACACAAAAATATTCTCCTGTCTTTTGTGAACAAAATGACACCAAATGAAAGTAACTAAATAACTTGCAAATAATTTTTAATATTTAATAGAAAAAACTCTACAAAACACCCAAAAATAGCCTGCCAGTTAGAGAATTTTAACACTCCAGTTCTAGGGTTAATGGCAGAATTCATTTCGGTCTTGCCCCTCTTCCTTCCTCCTAAAAACCAGCTCCGCAGCCACTCCTGATTATGATTGCCTGCAAGTGTATTAAAGGGTGTGAAGGTGATCGTGCCTGCACAAAGGCCAGATGAAATGCACACAATTTGTACCAACTGTAAGAGAATTAACTGCATAAATGTTCTAATGGACTCTGACGTTAACACATTCACCGCACATTTTATTTTTATTTTTTATTTTATTTACATGCTTTGATACAGTTAAGAGACTATTTACACCAAAGCAGTTCAATCCATTATAAAGTTCATTGTGGAGGTTTTTGAGCTCACTTCATTTTCTTATGGATTAAAAGTATTAATACTTTCTCATAAATAAATACGAAAAAAATAAATAATAATAATAATAATAAATAACAATAGTAATAACCTGCATACGAATTAGCATTTTTTTCTTTTTAATAGGCTATGTAAATTGATAACAAATAATAAATAACAATGATAATAACTTGTAAATGAATAAAAAATTTGTGACTAGACTATGTAAAATGATAACAAACAATAGATAAACATATAACAAGAAATACCACTAACGATTCTTCATTAACACACATATAAAGTGCAAAAATAGTAATTAAATAAAATTAAATAAATGTAATTAAATAAAAATGAAGAATATAGTACAATATTAATGATTGTAAAGTGATGAACAGAAAAATAGTTAATTCATGTATTTAACATTATTAACCCAGCTAAACATTTTGATTTAAACACTTTTGGAGAGTCAAAGAATAAGTCTAAATCATTATTGACTGAAATTAGTATATTGAAGGATATCATAAGTTGAAAAAGAGGCGAAGAGGCGTGTGAGGCTGTACGACAGTGAGGGAGAGAGAAGAGGAGTTTATTTCTACTCCGAAAAGAGGGAACACGGAAAGACAGACCGGCTAGGCTAGCGGCGTCCCCAACCCCCGCGCCAGTCTATACAGGAATACCAGACCCATGAGTGTTCTCCTCAGGACCAGACTCTGAAACCCAAACATCACTAGCAGTTCATGATATGGAATCGTATACGTGTAGACATTAAAACATTTATAAAATAAAAATCGTAAAAAAGTTTCTGAATTCTTTCTAGTGCATCTCTATACGTTATATGAAATGGATTCCAAATTACTGCACCACTCTCCAACCTCGACCTGACCAATGAAAGATAAAGCGTAATTAAAGTTTCAGTATTTCTGAAATTTATACTTTGTCTAAAAATAAAACCCATCAATTTGGAGCAAGAAGCTATGCATGCATCAACATGTGGATTAAAAGATATTGTATGAGTCGTATATACTCCTAAATCCTTAATCTTATTTACTCTACTAATTAGAACTCCATTTAAAAAATAATTACAATTTTGATTGTCCTGATCTCTAGTAAAAGTCATTGAATAGCATTTCGAAACATTAAAAGTCATTTTATTATATCTGCTCCATTCAAAAACACTGTCTAAATCTTGCTGTAAACTAACGGCATCTTCAGGTCTCTTTATACGTTTAAACAATTTTAAATCATCGGCAAATAATAGTGTCTTAGCAGACAAAATGCAATCACTTAAATCGTTAATTAATATTGTAAAAAGACAAGGCCCCAAATTAGAACCCTGTGGTACTCCCGATTGAACTGTGAAAGTAGATGATGAAGCCTCAGTATAAGAAACAAACTGTTTTCTATTTACAATATATGATTTGAAAAAGCATAGCAAATTATTTGAGACGCCATAAGAATGCAGCTTTTTTAATAAAATTGAGTGATCAACTTTATCAAACGCCTTGGCCAGGTCAAGAAACAAAGTGTCAGTCCAAGTCCCAGAGTCCAACCCCGAGGAAACATAAGTAGTGAAATTTAATAGGTTTGTATTTACAGATCTGCCTGGTACAAATCCATGTTGGCAGTCGGAAATGTATTTTTCAAAGTGACAAAATAAATATTTATGTATAATCATCTCAAATAATTTTGCAGGAACCGACAAAACTGCCACTGGCCTGTAGTTAATAATTTGATCTCTCTTACCGGCTTTAAAAATCGGCGTTACTTTAGTAACCTTCCATTTCTCAGGAAATATTTTTGAATTTAGACTTAAATTAAATAAAAATGAGGGGTTGATTAATAACTCCGAACAACCTTTAAATAAATACTGTGGAAGTAAATCAGGACCTGTGGTACACTTTGACTTTAATCTTTTAATAGCATCCTGTACATCCTGACAACAAAGGTGAGGCAGTGTGAGACAACAGGACACGCCAGCCCGACACGGCCCCTCCACCGCACACTCAACACTGGGCTCGTTCACATACTGTTCATACACTGAGCTAAAGTAATCAGCAAACGCATTTGCCACCATCACCGCTATCGTATTTTACTCCATTGTATTGCATGACAAACATTTTATTTTTTCCCCGTCTTTTTTTTATAAACTTTTTTATAAAATTCCAAAATTTACTACTGTCAATATTTATATCATTTTCCAAATTAATAATATAAGTACGTTGAGCTAAATTTATTTCATTCTTTACTAAGGTACGTTGGATTTGAATAAATTATAATTTTGTACAGAACAATTTTTTTCCATTGTCTTCTCAATTTTTCTTTACGTTTCAAATTAAAAATTATAGAAGGTGTAAACCAAAAGGGGTACTTAGATTGTTTCTTATTTCTCAAAGGACAACATTTATCAATAATATTATAAATTTGGTTGTAAAAATAATCCACGGCTTGATCAATATCTGCAAGCGAATACAAATTCGATCAGTCAACCCTAGATAATTCGTGATTATATTTGCAAGAAGTTGGCTCTACGATAACAGTAGCCAGGTGGTCGAGTTGACCTTGACCGATAAGATAATGGAATAACAGTGACAACACTCACCTCTAAGGCTGGGTGATAGGGATCCTCCCCGACTAACTGCTCTTCACATCTTGATACAATTACTACTTCTTCCTCATTTGTGATTATTAAATCTAAGGTTTTATTTTGGAAATTGCGAACATCGTTTTTTTAAAGTTAAGCTATTTATATTCAAAAATTATAGACAATTCTTTACACCATCTAGTAAAGTATGGTAGTGACATATAGTATATCACCATCATATAATTAATAGTCTTTGCCGTAACTGATAAATTGAAATCTCCTAAAATGAGAATGCGACTATTTATTGAACGTTTCAATTGAATAAAGAGATCAAAAAAAGTTTGATAAATCCCCAGAGGTGACCTAGGCCTAAAATAAACTACACAAATGTAAAACGTGTTTCCTTTGTTATTTGAAGTTTTGACGCAAACCCTCACATTCCGGTTTTGTCTTATTAAAACTCTCCATCCTACTGCACAGTAAATTATTGTATACTGCCAACAGAACTCCTCCACTTCTAGATTTCTGTTACTTCTAGATTTCTGTCACATCAAAAGACATTATAACGATCAGGGAAAATCTCAGACGAATTTATACTACTTTGTAAATTTGTTTCAGTTAAAGCTACGATCATATAATTACTTGATAGCATATTGTTGAAAAAAGTATTAGTTTTAGTTCTTAGTCCTCGTACATTTTGATAGTAAACTAATTGCTCAAAAACATTACCATTCATTTTGACTGTATGTTATGTAAATTTAATTCCAATCAATGAATTATTATAATGATACATTCAATAATAATGATTAATAAATGTTCAATAATTATAAAACACTTTTATAGTGAACCTATTCATATTAAATTTAATAGATAATAAATATATAATACATATAAATAAATTAGAACACATAATGAACATACAAACAACTTGATAAATTATTACTACTAAACAACATGCAAAAAATAAATAAATATCAACATTACTTACAAACAATTCCAAGCTACATACGATCAAAGTCCTTGGCTGGCGAACCTTTTTCCCTTCGAGTGTAGATGGTGCAGTTGGCTATCCACACATGAGAGTAGCCCTTCTCCTTTGCCGCCTCTCGCATCTTCTTCAGCAGCTCCCTATTTGACAGTGTCAATGATTCATTCACATAGATTTAGTCTTCACTACTGAAGCCTAGATCTGTGGCTTTGAGGTTGCGGAGAACTTTCCTCTTACTCAAGAACGTGTCCCTGTCAAGACGGCTAATGAAGCGAATTATGATGGGTCTTGGTTCCATCTACCCATCCTGTGCACAGCATCCAACATATTAGACGACCAGTTCTCGAAAAAAATAACATTTTCATTCTCCTCCTCCGATATGCCATAAACAATCAAATTATTTCTATGGGAGTATTGCTCTAGGTCCCGGAGATCTTTTTCAACTTTCAGCACATTACTGTTAATTTTGCGGGTTTCTTCATTAATTGCAGAATGTCACTTTCACATTTTGCAATTTTTAAATCTTGACCTGTTAACAGTTCTTTAATGTTGGAAATATTACTATGACAAGTTCAATAGATGCACACATTTCATTTTGTTCTTTTTTAATGTCATCGATGGCAGTAGTATTTTTCTCAAGTATTATCAAAATCGAATCTAGTTTTGAATTAATAGATTGTATAGAAATCGTTGCAGGTTCAGCGGTAGCAGTAGTCGTGGTAGTTTCATTCTTGAGTCTGGAGGTAGTGCCGCACGTCATGACCTTGACTTCATCTGTCATTGCGTCCACTGATAACACTCTTGTCTAGCTCAACTCTACTAATTTAAATCAATTAATACACAAAACTCATCACACTTTCAATTTCGAAAAAGTAATCACAGTAACAAATATCACTAAATACACTCTTTGATCAGTATTATGTAAAACTGATCACTATTTAACAGTAAAAACGAGTAAAATAACGGAGCCGACTAACAGTGCGTTTTACGTATTGCTCAATCCCACCATCATGGAGTTGCGTAGCGCAGTGTGCTCCATAGAGCTTGGCTCCATGGCCGCAGGCTTACATATTTCAACATATTCAACATATTGAATAAAATATTTTTAGTTCATGTATTGGGTATTTAAAATATTTAATCCCCTTCAACCCACTGGTTCATTCTATTCCAGTCTATTTATTTATCATCGGAAGCCGTAGTAAACTAATCTGAATCTCCCGTTATATTTTCAAACTGTAAACTAACTCTCTTCTGACTCATTATTACTCATATTATGTTCAAAATGAATCTCTCGCGAGGGTAATCATATTATAAACACTACAAATAACCTAAATATTTATACTATAAACAGATATATTATATACACCACGTACTATACACATACAAAAAACTTTAAACAAATTGGTCGGTAGCGTAGTTGGTTCAATCCCAGCTTCATGTGCTAAAGGTTCTCAGTTCGATCCCAATCAGAGTCGTAACACATTTTGAGAAGGATCAGCTGATAACCACCGGCTGTTCATTTGTCATTGGGCTATTAATTAATGACACTTTCTAAGGAATAGTCGGCCTTAGTTTGTAACAATGACTACATTCGCTCATCTACACTCATCACACTCATTCGAAATCCATATTCGCCCATATCTTGACGATCGGCGTCTTATGAATAAATAAATATACAATGCAGAAAAATACCAACCATGCTACCTTTTATCTATAGTTTCCCATTCAGTGCTTGATCTGAAATTATTGCCTATCAAATGACGAGGATATATGTTAACAGGCTTTGTGTGATAACCGCCATGATGTAGAAATACATCACCCACAGTGAATGTGTAAGAGACGGTGAGTTAAAGACGCTAACTTGACTGACACTGACTAAAAAAGTGTCATACTTCTAACCATGTGACCAGTCGAATAGCCCAACAGTTAAAAAAAATGTCAAAGTGTATCAATATTTTTGTAGAACACAATAAAACATGATGAAATTAATTACTTATTTATTTATTCTTATGACACCGATTGTCAAGATATGGGCGAAAATGAATTTTGAATGTGTGTGATTGTGTAGATAGCCTAATGACAAAAAAATAAGTTTATACCTTAATTGAAATGAAATGTAACTCTACAATTTTTAATCATAGGGATTTTTTCTTCTAATTAATTTGGGAAATATAACAAAAATAAAAAAAAAACCACCAAACAAAATCTTGTAGGGTACAAAAAAAATGTGTACAACTCCTGAGAGAGTAATCATCTGAGGAAAACTAGCATATCATTTAAAATCATAAATAAAGTCATTATAACACAACATTCAATGTTGTAATTGAATGTTGATAACCATTGGCTTCTTGGGTTTCTAATGGGGTTTTTTTTAGCATGGAACATGCTTTAGTCTTGACCTAACTGTCTGAAAACGTTACGCGGGAGGGTGACGCGTAACCATGAAAACACAATGACATATCAGTGTTGACTTCAATAATGATTTTATTTGCAAGCGTTGATCAAAGTACATCTTTAGTTTCCATGACAACTCTTGTTAAAAATATACAAAATTAAGTCCTAATTAGAGAATCCAGTCCTCATTTACATATCAGTCTACCTCCAGCCGTCCACCGGTGATGTTGTGTCCTGGATCAGATTGCCCTCCTTCGACATCGTCAGGTGTATGTACTCGCCATTCTACTGATAGATCTACATCTGGATTCGGAAACGCAACCTCCGAACAGCAAACAGCAAACAGAAAAAGCGCAGCTAAAGCATGTTCCATGTTTCTTGAATTTTAGCCGTAGGCTCTAAGCAAAAAGATCCGGGGGTCCAGGGGGCTTGCCCCCTGGCGAGGCCCGCAGGGCCGAGTTTTAATCTGGAAGTTAGTATTTTAGTAATTTTACATAGTCTGTGTTATGTGGGTAATCTTGCTTTCAATTGTTATTTTCAGTGTTAGAGTAAAACATTTGTTAATTTTACTATAAATCAAAATAACAGAGTTTGAAATAAAAAAATAACTATAAAGTTAATGCGCCAGTTTAAAATTATTCTATTGATTTAATTAATGTAATAAGCTTATTTCAACAAACATGTAAAACTAGTGATTGAAAGAGACACTCAATATCTTTGAAGTTCAAACAAATCATGATTGGGTTTGTGTCTTAGACTGTGGTTCTATTTTCCGTATTTTTCAGCTCCAGGCTGCAAACTTTGCACTTTTTTGTCAGTTAGAATTGTTTTGTGTGACACAGACTTGCTTGAACATAAATTTAATACAATTTTTATGTTAAATTCATGTTGATTAGTGTATATATCATGTAACACATATCTATGGTTGAAGTGTTGATATTTATGAGGTAAATATTAAACTCACTAAGCTCTTTTGTGTGTTGTAAAGAGTGCCAGTATATAGTAACTTCATGTGTGAACAAAAATGACCTCTGGTGTCTCTTAATTTAATAACACAACTTCTCAAACTGCAAAATAAATAAGAAATAAAATATTTGTTTCTAAAACAAAAAAGTTTCACTTTTTACAGCCTCAAAATCCTCCCCAACACTCAGTCTTCCATTCTCTTCCTTTCATCCCAATGCCCTATTTTACAACTTGGTTATGTCTGTCTGTATCTTGGTCTACTATTGTGTACTTCTAATGGCAATCTACAAAAGTTTTTATCTTTAAGGACTATAACAATACTAATAATAATAATAATAATAATAATAATGGCTTTATTCTACAAAGTTTTTATGTACAAAAGTTGAACTTGGGACTAAAGAGTCCTCTCTTACAGTTACCTTTATATTTTAAACAGATAAATTTACAGTGAAGCCTAACTTTAGTAAAAATGAAATTCTACAACTAAACCTAATAAAATATAACTAATTATAATACATGAAAGAAATTTCATAGTTGAGATGAAATAAAAATTCTTGGTAAATTTACATTTATCTATTCTCTCACTCATTCACTCTTTTGACCTTAACCCCTAGACACCCATCTCGGCAATTCTCATAGATTCATCCATTCTAACTAAAATTCTTTCAGTGACGCTGTGAAACAAGCTTGATTGTTACTACTCTTTAAATGTGGGAAAAGTTTATTACATTCTCTGCTTCAGTAACAAAAAAGGAATAATTGTAGAAACATGTTCTATGAATAGGTAAACGTAGTACTTAAGAGGCCTTGCAGTTGAACTGAAAGATATTTTAGAAGTTTTTAGGACTCCTTTCGTTAAGTGCTAAAAACAAAATATTAAATTTTTTTTAAATCTAAGATTGGCCAAATTAAGAACATCAGTATATTCACTTTAACGCTGTGTACAAGTCTAAACTACTTTTTTGCATTATTCTTTTACAGTTCTCATCCATCTATGACAAAAACTTATTTTTAAAACCATCTATAACACCTAAAAACTTATCATCTTTTCAATGTTTGGAGCTTAATCTCTTTGTGTTTATTTTGATGTTATTAATTGCCTTTTTTGTTCAATTATTTGTTCCAAAAAAATTAGCATATAATTTCCTCTTTTATGTGATTTTTCTATTAGGGACATTAGACATTAGACATTAGACATTATTTATTCTGAATAAAATACAAAAAGATGTATATCTCATTCGTCATTACAGATAAACTTAAAATAAATAAACAACTAGTGTTAAAATAATATATACACATGACAAAGTAACAAAGACAATGTAAATCTGTTGTTTTCGGGTCAAGTAGACAGGAATTCCTGTAAACTATAAAATTCCTTGCTGATCAAATAATTCCTGACAGATTTCTTGAATCCAGCCCCTTTTAAACTTTTAATTTCAGTAGGGAGTTTGTTATAAAAAACAGGTCCAGTAAAAGATACTCCCCTTTCAGAGAGTGTCAGGCGATGTTGGGGAGTGCGGATATCGTCACCATGCCTGGTCGGATACCTGTGGTTTGCGCCGACAACTGGGAGATCATCAGCATTATATATCGTGGTCATGATTACCCTGAATATGAAAATGGAGGGAAGGGTAAGCAGATTAAGGAGTCGGAAAATCCCTCTACACGAATGCAGTGGAGGTAGTCCTTTCAAGATTCGGACAGCACGTTTTTGCGCCAAGAAAACCTTCAAAGCATGTGGAGACCCACCCCACACTTCAATTCCGTACGTCATGACAGAGGAGAAACATCCATAATAAACCATAATCAAGGCATTTAAATCTATGAGAGGATATAAGGTTCTGAGTGCATAACTGACTCGACTCAGCTTACTGCACAGCTGAGATATGTGAGAAGACCATGATAAACCACTGTCCACGGTCAGACCTAGAATCTTGACCGAAGAACATTCTTTTATTTCAAACTGTTCCAAAGATATATGCTGAGGATTTTTATTTTTTGTCAGAAACTGAATAAAAACTGTTTTCTCTGAGTTCAATAAAAGATTGTTAACTGATAACCAATGTTGAAGAATTTCCATAGATTCTGTGACTCTATATTGCAGATCAGTTTGAGGACCCCCAAACAGCAGCGTTGTGTCATCCGCATAAAGTATAGATTTGGCCAAAGGAATATGTGAAACAAGATCATTTATATAAATGATGAAGAGCAAGGGCCCTAAAATGCTACCCTGGGGTACCCCATACCTGCATTCGACATATTCAGAACGGCTTCCTAAAATCTCCACGAATTGTCTTCGGCCTGCAAGGTATGACTTGAACCAGGAGAGAGCAACTCCACGCACTCCACACATCTCCAATTTCTCACCAAGGATGTTGTGATCAACCCGATCGAAAGCCTTTGAAAGGTCGCAAAATACTCCCAAGGCTGGATCACGCTGTTCCAGCTGTGATACTACATCATTTATAAAATCAACAGCTGCTTGAGTGGTTGAACGATTTGGCCTAAAACCATACTGGTTATCTATAAGGATGTTATTTTTCTCCAGATGATCCAACAACCTTTTATAGGCAACTTTTTCTAATACCTTTGAAAGCGTGCACAAAATAGAAATAGGTCGATAATTATTGACATCACCTTTGTCCCCCTTCTTAAAAATAGGGACAACCTTAGAAGTCTTATAGATGTTGGGAAAAATGCCTGAGGAAAGTGAAACGTTAAAGAGGTGTATTAGGGGTTCAAGAAGGCCCTGGTAAATTTGTTTAATGAGAAAACTGGATATTTCATCTGTTCCTGAAGACTTCTTAGATTTTAGGGACATGATAGCTTGTTCGACTTCAGCTTTATTGACAGGAGCAAAAAATAAAGAACCGCTTGGTGGAAGTTTTTGAGCCAGATTACACGGAACATTAGACTGAAAATTTGAATGAGATGAAATATTTGTGCATGAAATATTTGAGAAATGACTATTAAAAAGATTAACCACTTTAGATAACGACTGAATAGAGTCTCCCTGGTGTTTTAAGGCTGGAAAAGAAGCATTAAGATCGGTCTCACGTGTCTCTCTACGCACAACACTCCAGATTGCCCGCTGCAAGCAATCGGAGCTCTGCACTTCACGAGAAATTGTTGCACGCTTCTCCTCGAGTAAACGCTTACGAAAGAGTTTTTGCCTTTCCTTCAACAATTCTTTTAGCGCTGGATCATTTGAATCGCGGGCCATAATCCCCAAATCGACATTCCGATTGGCAAAATCCTTTAAACTAGAGCTTAATTTGTGTTTCTTTTTGCCGCCAGGTTTTTTCTGGACTGTTTTGAGAGGAAATGCATTTTCAAAATGTGATTGAACAATTCCAGAAAAAGATTCAAATTTGTTGTCGACACCTTCAATTTTGTTTAAGAAACTCCAGTCTACCTTACACAAAAAATTGTTAAAATGAATAATATTTTGTTTTGAGAACACTCTTTTTGTTACTGTACAGGAAGTTTCTTTACATTGGTAGTTTATTCTTATCAGTTGTGAATCATGATCAGACATTGTATTGAAGAAGGAATTACAGGAAACTGTTGCAGGGTCTAAGTTTGTTACAACATTATCAAGAAGTGACTTACTATTTGCTGTAACTCTCGTGGCACTATTAACTAATTCACGGAGATTGAAAGACATTAGTATATTTCTTATCTTTATAACGCTAAGGTCAACAGAATCTAAAAAGTTTACATTCCAATCTCCACAAATTAAAATTAATTCATTCTCCTTCTCTACACTATAAATAAGATTTTCTAACCTTTCAATAAACTCCTGAACATTGTTATGTGGAGCTCTATACAAACAAATGAGCACAAACTTTAAGTTGGATTTTTGATGGTCTAAACTATGTACAAGCTTAATATTTACAATAGAAAATTCAAAACAATCTTCGTTGCAAAACTTTTTAACCAGATCATTCCTACTGCTTGTTGCAAAAAATTCAACTGAACTGTTATTATTGTAAAATATGGAAACACCACCTCCCGAACTCGAACCACGACAGAACTTCGATATGCAAGTGAAATCTGGAATTATCAGAGGTTCATCCTCGTGAAGCCAGTGTTCTGTAAGACAGAGAATGTCAGGTGGCTGGTTCCACGAGGCACGAAGCTGGTCTATTTTATATCGAGCACTCCTTATATTCAAGTGATATATAGTAAATGTGTTGCCATAATTTAGATCGTCTGGCTCAAGTGTAGGAGGCGGGGTTCCCCTAAAAAAACATTATCATGGGAGGATTGTGTGACTGACGGCAAAGGTGGGAAATTATCCATAGAAAGGAAAGAACAAGGAAGAACAGTATCATCTGTAGTTAGCCAGGGTGAACAGTCATGGACAGAAACTCGGGCAGAATTGCTCAAGGGTGACACATCAGGATAGGGCTCAATAAAAGAGGTTTCAATGCTCTGAATCTGATCTGGAACACTGTTTTCTGCGACCGAAACACGCTTCACATTTCCACCATCACATGTTGAAGCAGCAGTACCAACTGGAGGGGGCAGCGAGATGGACGGCCGTCGGTGAGTCTGTCTGATGAACTTCACGAAGCGATCTGCTAGCAGTTCTTTACACCTTCATAACACCTGTCCATTTAGAGTATTAATGTATATTAACAAATACTTGATAAACACCAATGTTATTAAAACATGAAAAAGTACTTTAAATCAGATTGACATTTTATTTTTTTGTTCTATTTGATTTATAGAAATAGCAAGTATTCTTCCCATTGTCGTAATATAATCCAGCTGCTTAGTAAATAGTTTAAGAAATATGAGGTAATGGGTTATGAAATCATGTAGTAGGATGACAGAGACCCGAATCCCATTTAAAAAAAATAAAATAAACAAAATGAAGGGAAAAATGATTACTCCTATTCCAGCATTCTTGTACAAACTGATTTATTAACTCTTACCCTGCAGTTAGCACCTATGAACATGGTTGCCTAAATGCCTATTAGTACTAGTCTGTAGTGCCTAAAACTTCGCATTGTTCCCAAAGAAAACAATCTTCAAACTGCTATTTCTTTGGTTTAATGCCCATCCTTCCCGTTATTTTATTAGTCTTTGTTGACATTGTTCACTACAATGACATTAGAATCAGTTGATACATTATTTTTACAGAAACAAATATTATGTTACGGTTGTTGGTGCTCTATCTGTGCTTCTTATATTTTTTAAGTTATTCAATTCATTAATGACTTACAGTGTTACTCTAAAAAAAAAAAAAAAATCATTTGAATGGTTTGCTTTGCACTAATCATTGAATGTTTTTTTCTTTGATGATTTTCTTTTTAAGGTTGCATAAGCTGTTGAAATGCTTTCATTTAGGGATGTGTTGATACCAAACATTGATTCTGGATACCATCTGTACAAGTATGGGTTGGTGGGTCGATCTTGTTGATAAGGGACAAATGATGTCATAGCATTATGGGGATGGAGAGGGTTTATTATGGGAATAGTATTATGGGTTTTGAAATATTTTAAAACAAGCCAACAGTCAGCAGTTGTTTTGGATTACTGCGATTGCTATACTTTTTTTCAGCTGCAGTTGAAAAAAGAGGCAAATACATTTATTTCAGATTACAAACTAAATGAAAGTAGATTTTTATATTTATAAAACATTCAATTTAATAATTATGAATTCATACAAAATAATTCAAATACAAATATCATTGTACCTGAGTTTTTTTATTATACTTCAAAAACACATATAATATTTGGTAGGAATTAATTATACAGCAATACAACAATTTATTGTATATATATCGTATTGCTTTCACAGGACAGCAACCAAAGTAATGAAAGATTAAAAGATGAAAACTATCTAAATAAAACAATAACTACAGTATAATGTACTTGTGTCTTAATGTTTAAATATCGATCTCCCGTCATTGAGCTAAATCCTGGTTTCTCAACCATTCAACACCTGCTTCTCCGATTGAATGAAGACCAGTTAATCCTTCCTGAAAAGAACACAACAAGCACTCATTAACTATGTGATCCATAGTTTGAATGTCATTTCCTCAATCACATGACTGATCATTTGCCATTCCCCACTTAAATGTCCTGTAGTTGCATCTTCCCACTCCCATGCTAAAGTGACTTACAAGTAATTCAATTGAATAATTATGAATTCATACAAACTAATTCATATACAAATATTATCGTACTTGGTTGTTTTTTTCATTATACTTCAAGAACACGTATAATTTGTACTAACTATAATTTTATATAATATAATTTTAATGGAATTAACTATACAGCAATGAAACAGTTTATTGTAAATATATTATTAAATATTTGACAGTTATTAATAGACTAAAACTACTATTATTTAGGCAAGCCAATGGCCAAGCAGTCTATAAGGCATTCAGGATGCTGTACCTGGTTTAGAAATAGCACTGGTTCAAATCCTGGCCTTGACTTTGTTTTTATTAGTAAAGTTAACCTTGTACTGTACTGGTTCTCCCCTTTACTGTGTCTGATAAGTTCCCCTTACAGATCAATAGTCTATGAGAAATGGGCAAAGTAAGGTTGAAAAGGAGATCGGCGATTATTTAGTTTATTGATTAAAACAAACTGGTGTGGGCTTATTACCTGTATGTTTAGCTTTTAAAGTTTTAAAATACTGATTAAATTTTTTAAATAGGTTTCAGATTTTATTATTGATTATTTATAAATGTATTTTGTTTTATTCAAATATCATTAATATGTTGTGTTATTATTATTCATTTAACAATTAATTAATAAATATTTCCATTTTTATTTTGAGGAAACTTAATTTTTTAGATATCTCTCAGTTTATGTTATTTATAACTTAAATACTATTGTTTTGTTTCTCTCTTTATCTTGCTTCAACAATAGTTGAATTCTCTGTTTTTATGTACTTCCATATTCTTAATCTTTTATTTAATTATCTAATAAATAATAATATTTATTTTCAATCTCAAATTATTTTTTAAACCAAGGTATCGATGGCATCGGTATCGAGAATCAATTTCTGTTGTCATAATCGAAATTGGTATCGACACATCTCCACTTTGTTTATCCAATGCATAAGTTTTTTTTTGTTTAGTTTTGCGTAATTATTTAATTGTCTTTGTTAACAGGTAAACTAATTAATGTTTTCTAGAAATTTTTTCTGCTATGCATATTTTTAATCAGAATGACTTTTTTAGATTCATTTTCAATAGTAAAATGGTGTTGTTTGTATTTAATTTCCTATATAGGTATATTTGTTTGTAAATTCAATCCCTCAATGTGTGCCATAGTGTTGTTTTTATCAAACCTTAAAATTGTTTAACTTATTTATAAATGTTTGTTGTTTACATACAAATGAATGTTGGTATTAATGCCTAAGCCTGTGCTTACAGTTATAATAATTGGCATCTAAATGAGAGAACCACTAGAGCCATGAAATATAATGAAATAATATAATTGAAATATCTTGAATATGAAAGTCATCATAAAGTTAAATTATTAAGTTTTCTTTTGCTTCTAATCAATCATACATATAGTTTTGCATTTTTAATTATGTAACACAAAAAATATCAAGGAGGCAAACAAAGTTTTGCTTCCAATTCCATTCA
>JAQJVL010009205.1:0-16812 GCA_035578905.1 Stictocephala bisonia
TATATATGGTATTTTTTACCTGAAAACTCTCCGCTGCCAATAGGTTATGCTGAGATATTATTATGCCTATTTGCTTAGTGTTGCTAATTTCAGCGTGCTGAAGCCGATGCCAAAAGCACCGTCTCGCCTGATGTGACTAAACCGTTTAATGGACGAAAGAAAGCTGAGAGATGTTGATAGATGGAAAGAGATAAAGTGCGTTAAGGTTGTCAGAGCCGGGACATTCTGTTTTACAAACTGTCCACAGCAAACGGTCGCAAAGATCCATGAAGTGCGACAAGTTTGGAGGCCCGGGGGAACTGGGTCAGATATTTCGAGTCCATGTAACGGCTTTAATGAGTTTTAGGAGTGCGCTGATTAAGGGTGAAGTCACCCTACTTAGTGCTCCAGACGTGAGGGGAGGGGAGATACGTGGGGAGGAAGGGTCCAAACAAAGTACATAAACTGTGACGAAATGCAATTTGTAATCATAATTATTCATTAGTCATCAATAACACCCTAATGGCAAAGACATGGCAAAATATTATAGGCGAATGAGTGTAGATGAACGAGTGTACTCATTTTTCTAACTAAGGTTGACTTTACCTTAGAAAGAGTGATGTATTAATAGCCCAATATTCAAAGAAACCAAGGAACCTATCGTTTTACGTGGAGTCCGAACCACCAAATAATATTGAACCGATTTTCAGTTAATTTACAAGCCTGATATTCAGTTCTCTACGCTACACAATATACGGACTTTGACTACCATCCAACATGGACACCCCAAAACTTCTCTTGTAGTGTCCACGCCTATTTTGACGACAACCTCCCAAATAGTTTGTTCTCAATTCGATCAATTGATCTAACTAATCAAAATTTTCGTCTTAAAATATGATTGTCTCGTAATGATACATTTAATCTTTAGTAACAATTAGTCTCTAATACTCATGTTTATCACAGATGAAATCTTTTCAACTTGTAAACCAACTATAATATTTAAGAGCTTTTCAGATACAATTAGTAAAAACAATAAATATAACATGTGGTGAAAATGGTACTCGAGTGTGTATTTATTTATTTACAATTGTATATAATATAAATAAATATATACTATATATATATTAATATATATATAGTATATATTAATGTTATAATAAGAAATAATAACTGAGCACCCTAAATAGTTTTTTATTAAATTAACACGACCGGTTTCGGCATTTATGCCATCTTCATAGGTGTATATGTGTTTACAAAACAAATAAAATTCCCAAAAATCACAATTAATTTTTTAAAGAAAAGTACTACAATGAACTAGAAAAAACGATGCTTTTTTTAACCGTTTTGAAATGATGAGGGAACTCTTTTCATGGTTAATTTGTTTTTTTTCTTTTTTTTTTTTTTTACATATCAATGCATATTTTTAATGAAAATCGTCAATAAAAAGCTAATACATTAAATTTTTTATATTGAGACTTTGGTTTTTAACAATACACGTCATAGGGGTAGTAAAAAAAGAGGGAAAGGAGACCCCACTTTTCGGCCTCTGATTGGTCAAAGGAGCGGCCCCGTGATTTTGTCCAAGATGGGGGCGCAGTGGTCCCAAAAACCCCCGTGGGAATTTTCCCCCCCAAGATTTCCTAAAATTTCCCAAAAAATTTCCCTCCAAATTCCCCCCTCAAAACTATAAAAAACCCCCACTCTTAACCTAACTTTTTCCGTGTTAAACTATATAAAATTCAATTTTTCCCCTTGTTATTTTAAAATTAAAATTAAATGTTTCCCGTGTTTTTAACTTTATAAAATTTTCACGTTAACCTTGTTATATTATAAAAAAATTCCCAGCCCTTAAACCTAACTTTTTCTGTTTTAAATATATATAAAATTCACTTTTAAACCCCTTTTTAAAAACTATATAAAAAAACCTCCTACCCTTTTTCCCCCCGTTTTTTACTATAAAAAAATTTTAAAAAAGATGGGGTCTTTACATTTTAAAATTTTCTAAACCCACCCCTTTTTAAAAATTTTCAAATAATTTACGCCCGGCTCCCTTTCTTAACGCACGCTTGGTCCAGCGCGCAGGGCCCCGGGGACAGGCCAAATTTCTGTGGAATTAAATTTAAATTAAAAACCCCCCTATTAACAAATTTTTCCCCCCCCAATTTTTCCGTTTATGCCCCCAAAAAACAAAATTTCCCCCAACAGGCACCTGGTGGCAAAAACTTAGGACCAACCCCGGAAAACCAGGGCGCCTTGGGAAAGGGGAAGTCCCTGGGAAAAATTTCCCCCCCCCCCAAAATTTTTTAAAATTTCCCCCCCTCGTTTAAAACAAATTAAAAAATTTGCAATTTTTTAAAAGTGGCGGTTTTACCCACACCCTTACTATTTAAAATACCCCTCTACCCTTTTCCCCCCGTTATACTATAAAAAATGTAAAAAGTTGGCGGTCTTTACACTATAAAAAATTACATTTTTAAAAACTTCGATTTTTCCCGTCGGTACCTTCGTTCGCTCTACCCTACGATATACCGTCGGTGCGGGTTTGGGGCGCGCTTTTTGGGGAAAACTTGTGCTCGGGGGACAAGCGCTTTTAACGTCACCACTCTTACGCGGCTGCGAAACTCGGGAAATGGGGATCCGGGCGTCAGACGGGGTTTTCCTGTCGCAACACTAAAAGGTTACCCTTGACGGCTTTGCGCCCAATGTGTGCCGCGCTCTACCCCCCTCCCTCCCCCCCCAAAATAATCTTTCTCAAAACGTACTGTTACCCAAACCTATTTAAATAAATTTTGAATTTAATTTTTTCTGAATGTTTAATAAAAAACTTTAACGTGGGGCTCTTACCATTAAAACCTTTTAAATTTTAAATATATTTTTAAAAAAAAACAAAGGGAACGTCCCCAGGGCAATACCCCTTTTTAAATTTAAATTTTAAATTTTTAAAAATAAAAGGCGCTCCCTGCAATCCCAAACTTTTTTAATTAATTATTTATAAAAAAATAAAGGGGGAAAATTTTTTTTTTTTTATCTTTTTAATAATTTGTAAAAAAACTGTTAGCCTACCTTTTTTAAAAAATTTTTTTTTAAATTTTTTTCTCAATTTTTTAAATTAAAACACTTTTAAAACCTAGCTTTTTATAAAAACATCCCGCTCTTACCAAAGGGCCCCCTCATCCCCTACCCATCTTGGGACTAACCCCAACCCAAATTTTTTTAACTGTACTTACAAAGTCTATATTTTGGCCGGGCTTTATCAAATCCCGTTCCGTTTTTTTGGTCACAAGCTTCACATCTTAATAATTGTTTTCTTTCTTTAAACAATCTTTTCATGTACAAAAAAAATTTTTCCCTATTTTCACCCACGTTTGCGTGGTTTACATGTTACCTGGGTTACATTACTTACTTTTAGTCCCTTTTTTTTATAAATTCTGAGAAAAATCCCCCTTAAACCTCACTTCCCATCCACGTTCCTAACCGAACTCCCTCAGTCCCCCCACTAACAAACTAGCCCCACCTAGCCTCACTTTTTCCCTTTTCCCCAAAAATTTTCCCCTTTCCTTTTTATAATTTGCGACCCTCAAGGGGCTAAATTTACTACAATTTACAAAAACCCTATCTCACTTACTGCCTTGCTCGGTGCACGGCAGTCCCCCTATTCTCGGCACTTTTCTTATCGGGAAAACCCCTTCCATTACCACAAGCAATATTTTCAAACCCTTTGTTGTCTTTTATTTGCACAATCTTTTTAATAATATCGAACACTTAAAATTAAAAATTGTATATATTTCCTTCTGGGTCATTTATTTTTAAAATTTCTCCACTGGTTTTTGGGCATAAAATAAACTCCCCATAAAATTTAAAAATAAAATTTTTAAACAAAAAAAAAAAAACTAATCCATACACTTCAAACTAAAAAATTTAAAAACAACTAAAAATTTAAAAAACCTAAATGTTCGAGCGTACTTTTAAAAAGTTAAAGTTTGTCAGTTCCCCTTTTCCCAAAAAAAACTCTACATAGTCCCCTTGATATAAACGAACTATATTACCCAAAAATACCTTTAAAAAAGTTTTCATGTCAAGAAACCATCCTAAATTTAGTCTACCGAATTTTTTGTATTTTAACCAACCCAAAATTAAAAAATAACCCAAAAAATTTTAAAACCAAAAAACATATGATAAATTTAAATTTAATTTAAACTCAACACAAGGTGATTCCCCACACTTTTATTTTCCCCCTTGTATTAAATTCCCCCTAAACATTATTTCTGGGATTTGAGCCCTTAATCGTAGAGGTTTTGGGCTTCAAAAGAGTGTAGATGAACCCGGGTAGGGCTTTTGTTATAACTAAAGGGTCTGGAACCCCTTTTATATATAAACTTTTTATCAACACAAATTTCCCGGGGAAAATATGGGCATGGAAAACCCAAAAACCCCAAAGTATTTATTTTATTTTTAAACAAAATGTCCGTTTAAAAAAAATTCTAACAGAAGAATTAAAATTTTGTCCCAAAATTTAAAAAAAAAAATTAAAAAAACATACAAAAATTTCAGAAAACTTTTTCATAAAAAAAAATAATTTTTGGGAAAATGCTCGATCCAAAAAAATACCAAAATAGAAACTCCAAACCCCCTTTAAAAATTTTGTTAAAATGGCCATAAAATAGGGGGAAAATTTTGGGACAAAAAAATTAAAAATTCCCTAAAAAAACATTAAAATTCAGTGTTTTTAACGATATTTTTTCCTAAAAAATTAAAAAAATTTCCCTTTTAAAAAACCTTATGGAACCTTTAATTTTTAAATTAAATTTGAGTGAAAACAACGTACAAAACTGATGTAACATTGTTTAAAATTAAAATTTTTTAACCCAAAATAGCCCATTTAGTTGACTACAAAAAAAGTTTTGGGAAATGTAAATAGCCAATAGGGAAAAAATTCTCTCTAATGTTCACTTTTAAAAACTTGATTTTAAAAAAACCTTGGTGCTATTTATTCTTTGGGATATTTAAAAAAAATAAACGAATAAAACGTTTAAATGTGTCTATTGTAGAAAAATTTGGGTATTAAAAAGTAAGAAAGTTTGGTTTTTTTGACTATAATATACCGATCGAAAATGTAATATAACCCCTCCCAAGACCCAAAAACAAAGGAAAAAACCTACTTATGAAAACAAGCCCCCCTTGACAAATCACCTACCCCATCCATTACATAAAAAAACCTTTTTTTTTCAAACCCCCCCTTTTTTCTATGAAATTAAAATGGCCGAAGGGGGTTTAAGCCCCCAAAATTCGCCTTATAAAGTAACCAAAAAAGTATTTTTCCCTTTAATTTTCCATCCAACATTCATATACAAATTAACCTACCAAAAACCATGACCCTACATATCCAGGAGTAAGACTCTCCCACCCACTTACCCAATGCACATTTTTCTTTATAGACCCCTACTTTCCCAAAAACATTTGAACCCCAATACTGACCCCCACCTATTAATAAACTGCATTCTTGAAGATCCAAAAACTTTAAACAAAAA
Source organism: Stictocephala bisonia (assembly GCA_035578905.1). NCBI lineage: Eukaryota > Metazoa > Arthropoda > Insecta > Hemiptera > Membracidae > Stictocephala > Stictocephala bisonia. The sequence goes on from JAQJVL010009205.1 coordinate 5,508, forward strand.
ATGAGACCTTAATTCAACACCCTTGACATTGGGGCCAAAAAAATTTTTTAAACCCCAAAAAACCAATTTAACTTTATAGACCACTAAAACCCTTTCCCAAAAACATGAGCTATTGAAAGATTAACAAAATTAAAAATAAAAATAACCACACACACACACACACACACCCCCCCAAAACCAACACACCCCCACACACACACACCACACACACAAAACACACAAACACAACACAACAACACACACCCCACACACAAACAACACACACACACACACACACACACACACACACAACACACACAACCCCACCCACACACACACACACCCCACAACACCTTAAAAACACACACCCCCCACACACACACACACACCACACACACACACAAAACACACACACACACACACACAAACACACCACACACACACACACACACACACACACACAACACACACACACAACACACACACGTGGTGTGTGTGTGTGTGTGTGTGTGTGTGTGTGTGTGTGTGTGTGTGTGTGTGTGTGTGTGTGTGTGTGTGTGTGTGTGTGGTATGTTGTATTTTAATTATGTGATCTTTCAATAGTCTCATGTGTTGGGAAGGTTAGTGGTCTATAAAGTTAAATGTGTGTTGTATAAATGGTTGGTCAATGTCAATGTGTTGAATTAAGGTCTCATTTATTGATTAGTTGTGTGATCTATCAAGAATGCAGTTTATTAAGTAGGTGGTGGTCAGTATTGTGTTCAAATGTGTTGGGAAAGTAGGGGTCTATAAAGAGAACTGTGCATTGGGTAAGTGGGTAGGAGAGTCTTACTCCTGGATATGTAGGGTCATGGTGTTTGGTAGGTAGTTTGTATATGTATGTTGGATGGAAATTAAATGAAAACTACTTTATGGTTACTTTATAAGGCGAAGTTTGGGCTATAAAGCCCTCTCTGCCACTTAATTTCATAGAATAGCTGGGTGAAAAAACAAAGGTTTTATGTAATGGATAGGTAGGTGATCTGTCAAGGGTGCAGTGTGTTCAGTAAGTAGGTTCTCCATGTGTTTGGGTCTTTGGGAGTGGTGTATATACATTTTCTGATCGAGTATATTATAGTCAAAAGAAACCAAACTTTCTTACTGTTAATACCAAAGTTTCTACAATAGACACATTTCAACTGACTATTCGTTTATTTGTTTAATATGCAAAGAATCAATAGCACCAGGTTTTGTTAAAATCAAGCTTAAAATGTGAACATTATAGAGAATTTATTCCTATTGGCTACTTACACTTTGCCAACTGTTTGTAGTCAACTAAATAGCTATATAGGTTAAACAATTAATTTACAAGTGTTACATCAGTTTTGTACGTTGTTTTCAGCTCAAACTAAGTTTATAAAGGTTTCATAAGAGTATTTTAAAGGAATTTTTAATGTTTAGGACAAATATCGTTGTTATGACACTGAATTTTAATGCTTTGAGGGAATTATTAAATATTTTGTACACAAATATCCCTATTTATGGACATTTTAACTAAATTTTAAGGGGTTGGAGACTACTATGTTGGTAGTTCTTGCTTGATCTGAGACATTTTCCAACAATTATATTTTTATGTAAAGTTTTCTGAAATTTGTATGTATTTTTAATTTTTTTCTTACTTTTGGACAGAATTTACTCTTCTGTTAGAATGTTTTTTAAACTGACAGTTTGTTTGAAATAAAATCAATACTATGTGGTTTGGGTTCAATGTAATAGTTTCTCTGACTGTTGTGTTGATAATAGATGATATATCAAAGGGTCCAGCAGCCTTAGTTAGTAACAAAGACTACACTCGTTCATCTACACTCATTGAAGACCCATACCTCTACGATTAACGTCTCAAATACAGTAAATAATGTTTAGAGAATAATACTAAGGGGTATATAAAGTGTGAGGAATCACCTTGTGTTTGAGATTATTACACTTAATTTATCATATGTTTGTGGATATAATAATTGTTATTTGTAAGTTTAGGTTGGTTAAAATACAATAATTCGGTAGACTAAAGTTAGGATGGCTCTTGACATGTATACGTTTTAAAGGTATTATTGGTAATATAGTTCATTTATAGTCAATGGACGTATGTAGAGTTATTCTTGTAAAGGGGAACTGACTACTTTAACTTGTTAAAAGTACGCTCGAACATTATATGGTTTGTAATTTTAGTTGTTATTAATTTTTATGTTTGAAGTGTATGGATTAGTGTTTTTCTGTTTCAAAGTTTATGTTTGAGTTATGGGTGAGTTTTAGTTATGTCATCCAGTGGAGTACTGTTTTAATAAATGATCAGAAGGAAGTATATACAATGTTAATTAAGTGTTCGATATTATTAAAAGAGATTGTGCAAATAAAAGACAACGTACGGGATGTAAAATATTGCTTGTGGTAATGGAAGTGGTTTCGATAAGAAAAGTGCGCAAGAACTATTGGACTGCCAGTGCACCGAGCAGAGGCAGTAAGTGAGATACGGTTTGTGAAATTGTAGTGAATTAGTCCTTGAGTGTCGCTATAGTACAAAGGAAGGAATTTTTGAGGAAAGGAAGTGAGGCTAGGTGTGCTAGTTTCGTTATGTAGGGGGACTGATGAGTTCTGGATAGGAACGTGGATAGGAAGTGAGGTAAGGGGGAGTCTACAGAATTTATAATAAAAGTGACTGAAAGTAAGTAATGTAACCTAGGTAACATGTACACACACGCAAACGTGGGTGAAAATAGGAAATTGTTATAGTACATGATGATAGTTAATGAAAGAAAACATATTATACTAAGATGTGAAGCTTGTGACCAATAACGGAAGCGGATTTGATAAAGCCTGGCCAGTAGTAGACTTTGTAAGTACAGTTAAAATAATTTGGGTTGGATAGTCCGAAGATGGGTAGGCATGAGGGCTCCTAGGTAAGAGCGCATGTTATATAAGAAAGCTAGGTTAACAGTGTATTTATTAAAAAGTTGAGAAAAATTAAAAAAATTATTAAATAGGTAGGCTAACAGTGTATTACAAATTATAAACAGATAAAATAAAAAGAATTGTCCCTTCATTTTTGTATAAATAATTAATTAAAAACGTGTATTGCAGGTAGCGCCTTCATTTTTAAACATATAATTAATTAAAAGGTGTATTGCGGGTAGCGTCTTCGTTTTTTAAACATATATTTAATTAAAAGGTGTAATGGTAAGAGCGCACGTTAACAGTGTATTTATTAAACATTCAGAACAATTAAATTCAAAATTTATTTAAATAGGTAGGCTAACAGTACGTGTGAGAAAGATTACTTGTGGTAGGTAGGGAGGGAGTAGAGCGCAGCACACATTGGCACATGCCCGTCAAGGGTAACCTTGAGTGTTGCGACAGGAAAACCAGTCTGACGCCTGGAGTCCTATACCCGAGTTTCGCAGCCGCTGTATGAGTGGTGACGTAACGCGCTTGTCCACCGAGCACAAGTCTCCGCACATGCGCGCCAGACCAGCAGCCGACGCGTATATCGTAGGCTAATAGCGTACGAAGGTAGCCGACGGTAATAATCGAAGTTTAAAAGTGTATTTATTATAGTGTAAAGACCGCCATCTTTTTACATTTTATATAGTATAACGGGGAAAAGGATAGGAGTGTATTTTATATAGTATAACAAGGTTAACAGTGAATTTTATATAGTATAACATGGAAAAAGTTAGGTTAAGACTGAATTTTATATAGTATAACAAGGTTAACAGTGAATTTTATATAGTATAACACGAAAAAAGTTAGTGTATTTTATATAGTATAACAAGGTAAACATTGAATTTTATATAGTATAACACGGAAAAAGTTAGGTTAAGAATGTATTTTATATAGTATGATGTGGGAATTTGGAGGGAAATTTGGGAATTTGAGGGAAATTTTTGGGAGGGAGGGGGGAGGTTGGTACCACTGCGCCGCCATCTTGGACAAGTCACGTGACCGCTCTCGACCAATCAGAGGCCAGAAAAGTGAGTCTCGCTTCATCAGTTTATGTCTACTCGCAAGATTGAAACTCAAAGATCGCAAGATTAAAACTCAAAGATCGCAAGATTGAAACCAAAAGATCACAAGATTATTTATTTATTTATTTATTTATTTATTTAAAGTGAATACAAAATCAAGGCCTCACCAAGTTACGCAAAACTTGTCGGTGAGGTCCTATAGTAAATAAGAAAAGAAATGAAAAACGCAGTACAAAAAATACATTCATATATGCTTATATATATTTTATAGTGTTATTTATTAGATTGGCGGTTTAGGGCAGGCACCTATTTTACAAAATAGAAAATGCAGCTTATAATGTTACAAAACTATGCATTACAATAGAAGGCATGAATACAATAACTGCAGAATGTGGCTACGCCAGATATGCCTGGTGAAAGTTTGTAGATAATTTTATCCTGTTTGCCAAAACATTCCTGTTCTCTACTCTATGCCTTATTCCCACAACAACACTTGGATCGGCAGTGGGTGAATTATATGTTGTACTGTAAACAAACACAAGGTGATATAACCTTAGCGTGTTTTCTTACTGTAATTTAACTATCTAAAATACTATTTGAATTCTAAAAACGAATATATGTTTTATTTGTAAAATTTATTGAACAGTGCAGTGTCTTTGATGTGTTAATGTCATATTTATTACTTGGTAGATTGCCCGTTTCTGGGTCAATGTTTATCTAGGCTGTGTAATTATGGTAAATAGTCCCTTTCAGTGCACCTTTTCTTCCAAGAGAAACCCGTTAGAATAAATGATCAAATTACAAAAGAAACACAATAAATAATCTAAATTAACCTGTATTTGTGAAATTACATTACTCAAACAATATTGTAAGGTGATTTTGTTCTGTAGTGAAGTGATTTGGTGTAATAGTGAAGTGATTATGTGAAATAGCAGGAAATAATGTATATGTCAGTGAGTTGTTCTGTTATTATGATTACGATAATAAATGCAGAGAAATAGAGAGAAAAAAATATATTTATATGGCCTAGTGAGTGTAAAAGAATCAGAGCTAGATCAACCAGAGCCTTCAACTTATTACTCAGGTATGTTAGTATAGGCTGCAATTACAGCAGTATTTCAATCATCGTTAGGCCTATTTATTCCTGTAATTAGCCACTGATAGATAGCTTTTTTAAAAGTATTGTAGTTATTAAGGTTTTCTATCTCACTAGGCAACATATTATATAAATAAGGAACAACATAGTTTGGTAACCTTTCTCCATATACTGTTCTAGGGATAGGTGTAGCATATTTGACAACATTTCTAGTAATACGTGGCCTTATGGTTCCTTTTTTAAATTCATCCTTAGAATAAAACTCAAGTATCATTAAAAACATATAAAGCCCTTTAGGAGAAAGTTCTCCTACAACACTGTATTGCCGATTATTATCTACTGTGACTAGACCTAATCTAATATCATTTTTATACAGAGTTTTCAAACATTTCATTTGAAGATTAGTAATAATGTTAATATGAGTTTATTAACATTATTACTAATCTAACATTATTAAAACTCAAATATCGCAAGATTAAAACTCTAAGATCGCAAGATTGAATCTTAGATTGCAAGATTGAAACTCAAAGATCGCAAGATTGAAACTCAAAGATCACAAGATTGAAACTCAAAGATAGCAAGATTGAACCACAAAGATCGCAAGTTTAAAACTCAAAGATCGCAAAATTGAAACTCAAAGATGGCAAGATGGAAACTCAAAGATCGCAAGACTGAAACTCAAAGATCGCAAGATTTAAAATCAAAGATTGCAAGATTGAAAGTCAAAGATCGCAAGATTGAAACTCAAAGATAGCAAGATTGAAACTCAAAGATAGCAAGTTTGAAACTCTAAGATCGCAAGATTGAAACTCAAAGATCGCAAGATTAAAACTCAAAGATCGCAAGATTGAAACTCAAAGATCGCAAGATTGAAACTCAAAGATTACAAGATTAAAACTCAAAGATCGCAAGATTGAAACTCAAAGATCGCAAGATTGAAACTCGAAGATAGCAAGATTGAAATTCAAAGATAGCAAGTTTGAAACTAAAAGATCGCAAGATTGAAACTCAAAGATCGCATGATTGAAACTCAAAGATCGCAAGATTTAAACTTAATTCGCAAGATTAAAACTCAAAGATAGCAAGATTGAAACTCAAAGATCACAAGATTGAAACTCAATGATCGCAAGAATTAAACTCAAAAATCGCAAGATTGAAACTCAAAGATTGCATGATTGAAACTCAAAGATCGCAAGATTGAAACTCAAAGTACGCAAGATTGAAACTCAAATATCGCAAGAATGAAACCCAAAGATCGCAAGAATGAAACTAAAAGATCGCAAGATTGAAACTCAAAGAATGCAGGATTGAAACTCGAAGATCGCAAGATTGAATCTCAAAGATCACAAGATTGAAACTTAAAGATTGCAAGATTAAAAATTTAAAGACCGCAAGATTAAAACTCAAAGATTTCAAGATTCAAACTCAAAGATAGCAAGATTGAATCTCAAAGATTGCAAGATTGAAACTTAAAGATTGCAAGATTGAAACTCAAAGATCGCAAGATTAAAGCTCAAAGATCGAACGATTGAAATTCAAGGATCGCAAGATTGAAACTCAAAGATCGCAAGATTGAAACTCAAAGATCGCAAGATTGAAACTCAAAGATCGCAAGATTGAAACTCAAAGATGGCAAGATTGAAACTTAAAGATCGCAAGACTGAAACTCAAAGATCGCAAGATTTAAAATCAAAGATTGCAAGATTGAAATTCAAAGATCGCAAGATTTAAACTCAAAGATAGCAAGATTGAAACTCAAAAATAGCAAATTTGAAACTCAAAGATCGCATGATTGAAACTCAAAAATCGCAAGATTGAAATTTAGAGATTGCAAGATTGAAACTCAAAGATCGCAAGATTAAAACTCAAAGATTGCAAGATTGAAACTCAAAGATAGCAAGATTGAACCACAAAGATCGCAAGTTTAAAACTCAAAGATCGCAAAATTGAAACTCAAAGATGGCAAGATTGAAACTTAAAGATCGCAAGACTGAAACTCAAAGATCGCAAGATTTAAAATCAAAGATTGCAAGATTGAAATTCAAAGATCGCAAGATTTAAACTCAAAGATAGCAAGATTGAAATTAAAAAATAGCAAATTTGAAACTCAAAGATCGCATGATTGAAACTCAAAAATCGCAAGATTGAAACTCAAAGATCACAAGATTGAAATTCAAAGATCGCAAGATTGAAACTCAAAGATCGCAAGATTGAAACCCAAAGATCGCAAGATTTAAACTAAAAAATAGCAAGATTGAAACTCAAAGATCTCAAGATTGAAACTAAAAGAACGCAAGAATGAGACCCAAAGATCGCATGATTGAAATTCAAAGATCGAAGGATTAAAACTCAAAGAATGCAGGATTGAAACTCAAAATCGCAAGATTGAAACTCAAAGATCGCAAGATTGAAACCAAAAGATCACAAGATTAAAACTCAAATATCGCAAGATTAAAACTCAAAGATCGCAAGATTGAAACTTAGATTGCAAGATTGAAACTCAAAGATCGCAAGATTGAAACTCAAAGATCACAAGATTGAAACTCAAAAATAGCCAGATTGAACCACAAAGATCGCAAGATTGAAACTCAAAAATAGCAAATTTGAAACTCAAAGATCGCATGATTGAAACTCAAAAATCGCAAGATTGAAACTCAAAGATCACAAGATTGAAATTCAAAGATCGCAAGATTGAAACTCAAAGATCGCAAGATTGAAACCCAAAGATCGCAAGATTTAAACTAAAAAATAGCAAGATTGAAACTCAAAGATCTCAAGATTGAAACTAAAAGAACGCAAGAATGAGACCCAAAGATCGCATGATTGAAATTCAAAGATCGAAGGATTAAAACTCAAAGAATGCAGGATTGAAACTCAAAATCGCAAGATTGAAACTCAAAGATCGCAAGATTGAAACCAAAAGATCACAAGATTAAAACTCAAAGATCGCAAGATTGAAACTCAAAGATGGCAAGATTGAAACTCAAAGATCGCAAGATTAAAACTCAAAGATCGCAAGATTTAAAATCAAAGATTGCAAGATTAAAACTCAAAGATCGCAAGATTGAAACTCAAAGATAGCAAGATTGAAACTCAAAGTTTGCAAGGGTTGAAAACCAAAGATTGCAAAATTTAAACTCAAAGGGTTTGCAAAATTGAAAACAAAGGGTAGCAAGGGTTTTAAAACTCAAAAAATCGCTGGAAATTTAAAATCAAAAATGCAAAAATTAAAAAATCAAAGAAACGCAAGATTGAAAAATCAAAGAATTCAAGATTTTAAAAATCAAAGATAGGGAAGATTGGGTTTTCAAAGTTTTCAAGATTGAAACTTTTAAAAATTTGGGGAAAAAAAATGAAACTCAAGATCGCAAGATTATAAACTCAAAGGGTTTCAAAATTCAAAAATCAAAGATGCAAGATTGAAAAATTTAAAGATTGCAAGATTTTAAAAAAAAAAGGGTTGCAAGATTGAAAAATCAAAGATCGAAGATTAAAAACTCAAAGATCGAAAGATTTTAAATTCAAGGGTCGCAAAATTGAAATCACAAAATCGCCCAAAATTCAAAAATCAAAGTTTGCAAGATTTTAATTTCAAAGGGTCGCAAGATTTTAAAATCAAAGATCGCAAGATTGGGAAAAAAAAGATCGCAAGATTTTAAAATCAAAGATCGCAAAATTAAAACCAAAGATCGCAAAATTGAAATCAAAGATCCCCCGATTGAAAAATCAAAGATTACAAGATTTTAAAAATCAAAAATTTGCAAGATTTTAAACTCAAAGATCGCAAGATTTTAAACTCGAAATTGCAAAATTGAAATTCAGAGATAGCAAATTTGAAAAATAAAAGATCGCAAGATTGAACTCAAAGATCGCATTATTGAAACTTTAAAGATCGAAAAATTTAAACTCATAGATGGCAAAAATTGAAAAATTTAAAAAATCGCAAGGGTTGAAACTCAAAAATCGCAAGAAAAAAATCAAAGGGTGGCCCAAAATTTAAAAATTTAATTCGAAAAATTAAAACCCCAAAGTTGGCAAGATTGAAATCAAAAATCGCAAGGGTAAAAAACTCAATGATCGCCCAAAAAATTTAAAAACAAAAATCGCAAAAATTGAAAAATCAAAGATCGCATGATTGAAACTTAAAGATGCAAAAATTGAAAATCAAATATCGCAAGAATGAAACCCAAAAATCGCAAGAAGGGAAATAAAAAAATGCAGGATTGAAACTGAAGATCGCAAGATTGAATCTCAAAGATCACAAAATTGAAACCCAAAAATCACAAGATTAAAACTCAAATATTGCAAAATTTTTAAAAATCAAAGGATCGCAAAATTTGAAATTTAGAGATTGCAAGGGGTTTTTTAAAATCAAAGATCGCAAAGATTGATATCAAAGATTGCAAGATTGAAAATCAAAAATAGCTAGATTGAAAACCCCAAAGATCGCAATTTTTAAAAATCAAAAAATCGCAAAAATTTAAACTCAAAAATGGCAAGATTAAAACTCAAAAAAAACGCAAGTCTGAAAACTCAAAGATCGCAAGATTTAAAAAACAAAAAAATGGGGAAGATTTTAAATTCAAAAAATCGCAAGATTGAAAAATCAAAAATTTTTTTAAAATTAAAAAAAAAAAGATCGCAAGATTGAAAAATTTGAGATTGCAAGATTTTAAACTCAAAGATCGCAAAATTATTTTCAAAGATTTTCAAAAATTGAAATCCAAAGATAGCTAGATTGAACCACAAAAATCGCAAGTTTAAAATCAAAAAATCGCAAAATTTTTAAAATCAAAAGAGGCAAGGGTTAAAACTCAAAAAATCGCAATGTCTGAAACTCAAAGAAACCCCAAAAATTTAAAATAAAGATGGCAAGATTTAAATTCAAAGATCGCCCAAAATTGAAATCAAAGATCGCGTTGAAACCCCAAAAATCGCAAGATTTAAACTAAAAAAAAAAGCAAGGGGTTTAAACTCAAAGTCTCAAGATTGAAAAATAAAAAAGGGCGGGAAAAATGAGACCCAAAAATCGCCAAAATTGAAACTCAAAGGTTTGAAGGATTGAAAATAAAGAATGCAGGATTTTAAAAATCAAAAAACGCAAGATTTGAAACTCAAAAATCGCAAAATTTGGGTACCCAAAAAATCCCAAAATGGGAAAAAATCAAATATCCAAGATTAAAAAATTAAAGGGTCGCAAGATTGAAACTTAGATTGCAAATTGAAACTCAAAGATCGCAAGATTTAAAAATCAAAGTTTGCAAGATTTAAACTCAAAAATGCAAGATTGAACCACAAAGATCGCAAGTTTAAAAAATCAAAGATCGCAAAATTGAAACTCAAAGATGGCCAAGATTGAAACTCAAAGATCGCAAGAGTGAAACTCAAAGACCGCAAGAATTAACTCAAAGATCGCAAGATTGAAACTCAAAGTTCGCATGATTGAAACTCAAAGATCGCAAGATTCAAACTCTAAGATCGCAAGATTGAAACTCAAAGATCGCAAGAATGAAACCCAAAGATCACAAGAATGAAACTAAAAGATCGCAAGATTAAAACTCAAAGAATGCAGGATTGAAACTCAAATATTGCAAGATTAAAACTCAAAGATCGCAAGATTGAAATTTAGAGATTGCAAGATTGAAACTCAAAGATCGCAAGATTAAAACTCAAAGATTGCAAGATTGAAACTCAAAGATAGCAAGATTGAACCACAAAGATCGCAAGTTTAAAACTCAAAGATCGCAAAATTGAAAACTCAAAGATGGCAAGATGGAAACTCAAAGATCGCAAGACTGAAACTCAAAGATCGCAAAGATTTAAAATCAAAGATTGCAAGATTGAAACTCAAAGATCGCAAGTTTGAAACTCTAAGATCGCAAGATTGAAACTCAAAGATCACAAGAATAAAAATCAAAGATCGCAAGATTGAAACTCAAAGATCGCATGATTGATACTCAAAGATCGCAAGATTTAAACTCAATTCGCCCAAAATTAAAACTCAAAGATAGCAAGATTGAAACTCAAAGATCACAAGATTGAAACTCAATGATCGCAAGAATTAAAATCAAAAAACGCAAGATTTAAACTCAAAGATCGCATGATTGAAACTAAAAGATCGCAAGATTGAAACTCAAAGATCGCAAGATTGAAACTCAATATCGCAAGAATGAAACTCAAAGATCGCAAGAAAGAAACAAAAGATCGCAAGATTGAAACTCAAAGAAAATGC
>JAQJVL010009206.1:0-16807 GCA_035578905.1 Stictocephala bisonia
AATTTTTCCCTTGCGATCTTTGAGTTTCAATCTTGCTATCTTTGAGTTTATATCTTGTGACCTTTGAATTTCAATCTTGCGATTGTTGAGTTTCAATCTTGCGATCTTTGAGTTTCAATCCTTGCGATCTTTGAGTTTCAATCTTGCTATCTTTGAGTTTCAATCTTGCGATCTTTGAGTTTATATCTTGCGATCTTTGAGTTTCAATCTTGCGATCTTTGAGTTTCAATCTTGCGATCTTTGAGTTTCAATCTTGCGATCTTTGAATTTTAATCTTGCGATCTTTGAGTTTCAATCTTGCGATCTTTGTGAGTTTCAATCTTGCGATCTTTGAGTTTCAATCCTGCGATCTTTGAGTTTCAATCTTGCTATCTTTGAATTTCAATCTTGCGATCTTTGAGTTTATATCTTGCGATCTTTGAGTTTCAATCTTGCGATCTTTGAGTTTCAATCTTGCGATCTTTGAGTTTTAATCTTGCGATCTTTGAGTTTCAATCTTGCCATCTTTAAGTTTCAATTTTGCGATCTTTGAGTTTCAATCTTGCGATCTTTGAATTTTAATCTTGCGATCTTTGAGTTTCAATCTTGCGATCTTTGAGTTTAAATCTTGCCATCTTTGAGTTAAAATCTTGCGATCTTTAAGTTTCAATCTTGCGATCTTTGAGTTTCAATCTTGCAATCTTTGAGTTTTAATCTTGCAATCTTTGAGTTTCAGTCTTGCCATCTTTGAGTTTCAATCTTGCAATCTTTGAGTTTCAATCTTGCCATTTTTGAGTTTCAATCTTGTGATCTTTGAATTTCAATCTTGCCATCTTTGAGTTTCAATCATGCGATCTTAGAGTTTCAATCTTGCGATCTTTGAGTTTCAAACTTATAATCTTTGAGTTTCATTCTTGCGATCTTTGAGTTTCAATCTTGCGATCTTTGAGTTTCAATCTTGCTATATTTGAGTTTCAACCTTGCGATCTTTAAATTTTAATCTTGCGATCTTTGAGTTTCAATCTTGCGATCTTTAAGTTTAAATCTTGCCATCTTTGAGTTAAAATCTTGCGATCTTTGAGTTTAAATCTTGCGATCTTTGAGTTTCAATCTTGCGATCTTTGAGTTTCAATCTTGCAATCTTTGAGTTTCAATCTTGCGATCTTTGAGTTTCAATCTTGCGATCTTTGAGTTTCAATCTTGCGATCTTTGAGTTTCAATCTTGCGATCTTTGAGTTTCAATCTTGCGATCTTTGAGTTTCAATCTTGCGATCTTTGAGTTTCAATCTTGCTATCTTTGAGTTTCAATCTTGCGATCTTTGAGTTTCAATCTTGCTATCTTTGAGTTTCAACCTTGCGATCTTTAAATTTCAATCTTGCTATCTTTGAGTTTCAAACTTGTGATCTTTGAGTTTCAATCTTGCCATCTTTGAGTTTCAATCTTGCGATCTTTGAGTTTTAATCTTGCGATCTTTGAGTATCAATCTTGCGATCTTTGAGTTTCAATCTTGCTATCTTTGAGTTTCATTCTTGTGATCTTTGAATTTCAATCTTGCGATCTTTGAGTTTCAATCTTGCGATTTTTGAGTTTCAATCTTGCTATCTTTGAGTTTCAATCATGCGATCTTTGAGTTTCAATCTTGCTATCTTTGAGTTTTAATCTTGCGATCTTTGAGTTTCAATCTTGCTATCTTTGAGTTTCAATCTTTCGATCTTTGAGTTTCAATCTTGCGATCTTTGAGTTTTAATCTTGCGATCTTTGAGTATTAATCTTGCGATCGTTGAGTTTCAATCTTGCTATCTTTGAATTTCAATCTTGTGATCTTTGAATTTCAATCTTGCGATTGTTGAGTTTCAATCTTGCGATCTTTGAGTTTCAATCTTGCGATCTTTGAGTTTTAATCTTGCTATCTTTGAGTTTCAATCTTGCTATCTTTGAGTTTCAATCTTGTGATCTTTGAATTTCAATCTTGCGATTGTTGAGTTTCAATCTTGCGATCTTTGAGTTTCAATCATGCGATCTTTGAGTTTCAATCTTGCTATCTTTGAGTTTCAATCTTGCGATCTTTGAGTCTCAATCTTGCGATCTTTGAATTTCAATCTTACGATCTTTGAATTTCAATCTTGCGATTTTTTAGTTTAAATCTTGCAATATTTGAGTTTCAATCTTGCGATCTTTGAGTTTAATTCTTGCGATCTTTGAGTTTCAATCTTGCGATCTTTGAAATTCGATCATGCGATCTTTGAGTTTCAATCTTGCGATCTTTAAGTTTCAATCTTGCCATCTTTGAGTTTCAATCTTGCGATCTTTGAGTTTTAATCTTGCGATCTTTGAGTATCAATCTTGCGATCTTTGAGTTTCAATCTTGTGATCTTTGAATTTCAATCTTGCGATCTCTGAGTTTCAATCATGCGATCTTTGAGTTTTAATCTTGCTATCTTTGAGTTTCAATCTTGCGATCTTTGAGTTTCAATCTTGCTATCTTTGAGTTTATATCATGTGACCTTTGAATTTCAATCTTGCGATTGTTGAGTTTCAATCTTGCGATTTTTGAGTTTCAATCCTTTGATCTTTGAGTTTCAATCTGGCTATCTTTGAATTTCAATCTTGCGATCTTTGGGTTTATATCTTGCGATCTTTGAGTTTCAAACTTGCGATCTTTGAGTTTCAATCTTGCGATCTTTGAGTTTTAATCTTGCGATCTTTGAGTATCAATCTTGCGATCTTTGAGTTTCAATCTTGCTATCTTTGAGTTTCAATCTTGTGATCTATGAATGTCAATCTTGCGAGTGTTGAGTTTCAATCATGCGATCTTTGAGTTTCAATCTTGCTATCTTTGAGTTTCAATCTTGCTATCTTTGAGTTTCAATCTTGTGATCTTTGAATTTCAATCTTAAGATTGTTGAGTTTTAATCTTGCGATCTTTGAGTTTCAATCATGCGATCTTTGAGTTTCAATTTTGCCATCTTTGAGTTTCAATTTTGCGATCTTTGAGTTTCAATCTTGCGATCTTTGAATTTTAATCTTGCGATCTTTGAGTTTCAATCTTGCGATCTTTTAGTTTAAATCTTGCCATCTTTGAGTTAAAATCTTGCGATCTTTGAGTTTCAATCTTGCGATCTTTGAGTTTTAAGCTTGCGATCTTTGAAATTCAATCTTGCGATCTTTGGGTTTCAATCATGCGATCTTTGAGTTTCAATCTTGCCATATTTGAGATTCAATTTTGCGATCTTTGAGTTTCAATCTTGCGATCTTTGAATTTTAATCTTGCGATCTTTGAGTTTCAATCTTGCGATCTTTGGGTTTAAATCTTGCCATCTTTGAGTTTAAATCTTGCGATCTTTGAGTATCAATCTTGCGATCTTTGAGTTTCAATCTTGCAATCTTTGAGTTTTAATCTTGCGATCTTTGAGTTTCAGTCTTGCTATCTTTGAGTTTCAATCTTGCGATCTTTGAGTTTTAATCTTGCGATCTTTGAGTATCAATCTTGCGATCTTTGAGTTTCAATCTTGCTATCTTTTAGTTTCAATCTTGTGATCTTTGAATGTCAATCTTGCGAGTGTTGAGTTTCAATCATGCGATCTTTAAGTTTCAATCTTGCTATCTTTGAGTTTCAATCTTGCTATCTTTGAGTTTCAATCTTGTGATCTTTGAATTTCAATCTTGCGAGTTTTTAGTTTAAATCTTGCAATATTTGAGTTTCAATCTTGCGATCTTTGAGTTTAATTCTTGCGATCTTTGAGTTTCAATCTTGCGATCTTTTAAATTCGATCTTGCGATCTTTGAGTTTCAATCTTGCGATCTTTAAGTTTCAATCTTGCCATCTTTGAGTTTCAATCTTGCGATCTTTGAGTTTTAATCTTGCGATCTTTGAGTATCAATCTTGCGATCTTTGAGTTTCAATCTTTTGATCTTTGAATTTCAATCTTGCGATTGTTGAGTTTCAATCTTGGGATCTTTGAGTTTCAATCATGCGATATTTGAGTTTCAATCTTGCTATCTTTGAGTTTCAATCTTGCGATCTTTGAGTTTCAATCTTGCTATCTTTGAGTTAAATCTTGTGACCTTTGAATTTCAATCTTGCGATTGTTGAGTTTCAATCTTGCGATCTTTGAGTTTCAATCCTGCGATCTTTGAGTTTCAATCTTGCTATCTTTGAATTTCAATCTTGCGATCTTTAAGTTTATATCTTGCGATCTTTGAGTTTCAATCTTGCGATCTTTGAGTTTCAATCTTGCGATCTTTGAGTTTTAATCTTGCGATCTTTGAGTAACAATCTTGCGATCTTTGAGTTTCAATCTTGCTATCTTTGAGTTTCAATCTTGTGATCTTTGAATGTCAATCTTGCGAGTGTTGAGTTTCAATCATGCGATCTTTGAGTTTCAATTTTGCCATCTTTGAGTTTCAATTTTGCGATCTTTGAGTTTCAATCTTGCGATCTTTGAATTTTAATCTTGCGATCTTTGAGTTTCAATCTTGCGATCTTTAAGTTTAAATCTTGCCATCTTTGAGTTAAAATCTTGCGATCTTTGAGTTTCAATCTTGCTATCTTTGAGTTTATATCTTGTGACCTTTGAATTTCAATCTTGCGATTGTTGAGTTTCAATTTTGCGATCTTTGAGTTTCAATCCTGCGATCTTTGAGTTTCAATCTTGCTATCTTTGAATTTCAATCTTGCGATTTTGAGTTTATATCTTGCGATCTTTGAGTTTCAATCTTGCGATCCTTGAGTTTCAATCTTGCGATCTTTGAGTTTTAATCTTGCGATCTTTGAGTATCAATCTTGCGATCTTTGAGTTTAAATCTTGCTATCTTTGAGTTTCAATCTTGCGATCTTTGAGTTTCAATCTTGCGATCTTTGAGTTTAAATCTTGCGATCTTTGATTATCAATCTTGCGATCTTTGAGTTACAATCTTGCGATCTTTGAGTTTCAAACTTGTAATCTTTGAGTTTCATTTCTGCGATATTTGAGTTTCAATCATGCGATCTTTGAGTTACAATCTTGCGATCTTTGAGTTTCAAACTTGTAATCTTTGAGTTTCATTCATGCGATCTTTGAGTTTCAATCTTGCGATCTTTGAGTTTCAATATTGCTATCTTTGAGTTTCAACCTTGCGATCTTTGAATTTCAATCTTGCGATCTTTGATTTTCAAACTTGTGATCCTTGAGTTTCAATCTTGCCATCTTTGAGTTTTAATCTTGCGATCTTTGAGTTTTAATCTTGCGATCTTTGAGTATCAATCTTGCGATATTTGAGTTTCAATCTTGCTATGTTTGAGTTTCAATCTTGTGATCTTTGAATTTCAATCTTGCGATTGTTGAGTTTCAATCTTGCTATCTTTGAGTTTCAATCATGCGATCTTTGAGTTTCAATCTTGCTATCTTTGAGTTTCAATCTTGCGATCTTTGAGTTTCAATCTTGCAATCTTTGAGTTTCAATCTTGCGATCTTTGAGTTTTAATCTTAAGATATTTTAATTTCAATCATGCGAACTTTGTGTATCAATCTTGCGATCTTTGAGTTTCAGTCTTTTAATTTTCGAGTTTCAATCTTGCCATCTTTGAGTTTCAATTTTGCGATCTTTGAGTTTCAATCTTGCCATCTTTGAATTTCAATCTTGCGATCTTTGAGTTTTAATCTTGCAATCTTTTAGTTTCAATCTTGCGACCTTTGAGTTTAATTCTTGCGATCTTTGAGTTTCAATCTTGCGATCTTTGAGTTTCAATCTTAAGATCTTCGAGTTTCAATCTTGCGATCTTTGAGTTTCAATCTTGAGATATTTGAGTTTCAATCTTCGAACTTTGTGTATCAATCTTGCGATCTTTGAGTTTCAGTCTTGCGATCTTTGAGTTTCAATCTTGCAATCTTTGAGTTTCAATTTTGCCATCTTTGAGTTTCAAAATTGCGATCTTTGAGTTTCAATGTTGCGATCTTTGAGTTTCAATCTTGCGATCTTAAAGTTTCAATCTTAAAATATTTGAGTTTCAATTATGCGATCTTTGTGTATCAATCTTGCGATCTTTGAGTTTCAGGCTTGCGATTTTTTAGTTTAAATCTTGCCATCTTTGAGTTTCAATCTTGCGATCTTTGAGTTTAATTCTTGCGATCTTTGAGTTTCAATCTTGCGATCTTTGAAATTCGATCTTGCGATCTTTGAGTTTCAATCTTGCGATCTTTAAGTTTCAATCTTGCCATCTTTGAGTTTCAATCTTGCGTTTTTTGAGTTTTAATCTTGCGATCTTTGAGTTTCAATCTTGCGATCTTTGAGTTTCAATCTTGCTATCTTTGAGTTTAATCTTTCGATCTTTGAGTTTCAATCTTGCGATCTTTGAGTTTTAATCTTGCGATCTTTGAGTTTAAATCTTGCGATCTTTGAGTTTCAATCTTGTATCTTTGAATTTCAATCTTGCGATCTTTGAGTTTCAATCTTGCGATCTTTGAGTTTCAATCTTGCGATCTTTGAGTTTCAATCTTGTGATCTTTGAGTTTCAATCTTGCGATCTTTGAGTTTCAATCTTGCGATCTTTGAGTTTCAATCTTGCGATCTTTGAGTTTCAATCTTGCGATCTTTGAGTTTCAATCTTGCGATCTTTGAGTTCATCTGGATTTTGGTTTAATCTTCACTTTGTAAATCTTGCGATCTTTGGTTCAATCTGCGACTTGAGTTTCATCTTGCAATCTTTGAGTTTAATTTGCCATCTTTGGGTTAAATTGCACTTGAGTTAAATTGCGATCTTGAGTTTCAATCTTGCATTTAATTTAACTTATTTTGAATTCATTTGCGATTTTTTTTGAAATTTAATTTGCATTTTGATTTTGGCTTGGTTTTTTATTTAAATCTCATCTTTGAGTTCAATCTTGCATCTTTGGGTTAATCTTGCATCTTTGAGTTAATCTTGCGATCTTTGAATTAATCTGCGATCTTGAGTTCAATCTTGCATCTTTAGTTTAATCTTGGATCTTTGATTTCATCTTGCTTTTGAGTTTAATCTGGATCTTTGAGTTTAATCTTGCATTTTGAGTTATCTGCATCTTTGAGTTTAAAACTGTAATTTTTTTTTTTTGATTCAATCTGCGATTTTAGTTTAATCTGCATTTTGAGTTTAATCTTGATCTTGAGTTTCAACTGTATCTTTGATTCATCTTCTTTTGGTTAATCTGCAAATTTTAGTTTCAACTTGCATCTTTGGTTTAATCTTCGATCTTTGATTTTAATCTTGCGATCTTTATTCAACTTGGACTTTGAGTTCAATCTGCATCACATTTGATTTTTAATCTTGGATTTGAGTTTTAATCTGCGATCTTTGAGTTCAATCTTGCATCTTGGTTTCAATCTTATCTTGATTTCATCTTGGATTTTGATTCAATCTGGGTTTTGAGTTTAATCTGCGATTTTAGTTCAATCTGCATCTTTGAGTTTCAATTTGCATCTTGGTTTCAATTTGCTTTTTTGGTTTAATCTTGGACTTGAATTTATCTGCGATTTTGAGTTTCAATCTTGCGATTTTAGTTTAATCTCACTTTGGTTTAATCTTCATCTTGATTCAATTTGCATTTTATTTAACTTGATCTTGATTCATCTTGCGATTTTAGAATCTGCATTTTGAGTTTTAATCTTGGTTTTTGAGTAATTTGCGATCTTTGGTTTCAATCTTGCATCTTTGAATTCATCTTTGATCTTTGATTCAATCTTGCGATTGGGTTAAAATTCCATCTTTGAGTTAATTTGCATCTTGAGTTAATTTGCGATCTTTGGTTCAATCTGCATCTTGAATTTAATCTGATCTTGATTCATCTTGCACTTAGTTTCAAACTGCATCTTTGAGTTTAAATCGCATTTTGGTTTCAATTGCATCTTGATTTAATCTTGACTTTGAATTAATCTCGTGTTGATTTTTGGTTTATTTTGCATTTTGAGTTTCAATCTTCATCTTTGAGTTTCAATCTGATCTTTGAATTTCAATTTGCGATTTTGTTTAATCTTGCATTTGAGTTTCAACTTGCGATCTTGAGTTAATTTGCATCTTTGAGTTTATCTGCGATCTTTATTCATCTTGCGATCTTTGAGTTTAATCTTGCATCTTTAGTTCAATCTTGATTTGATTTAATCTTGCGATTGATTTAATCTTTCGATCTTTGGTTCATCTTGCATCTTTGAGTTCAATTTTATCTTTGGTTTCAACTTGATTTGATTCATCTGGGTTTGGTTAATCTGCGATTTTGAGTTTCAATCTGCATCTTTGTTTCAATTGATCTTTGAGTTTCATTTGCATCTTGAGTTAAACTGGACTTTGAATTTAATCTTGCTTTTTGAGTTTCAACTTGCGATCTTTATTTAATCTCATCTTTGATTTAAACTTGATCTTGATTTCAATCTTGCATCTTTAGTTTAACTTGCGTCTTTGATTAATCTTGCGATCTTTGGTTTCATCGCGTTTGATTTATCTTGCTTTTGGCAATTTGGTCTTTGTTTCAATCTGCATTTGATTTAATCTTGTACTTTGATTCAATCTTGCATTTTGGGTTAATTTGCTTTTTGAGTTAAATTGCACTTTGAGTTCAATTTGCGATCTTTGAGTTTCAATCTTGCATCTTAATTTAATCTTTTTGAGTTTCATTTCATTTTTTTTTTTTTTTTTTTTTTTTTTTTTTTTTTTTTTTTTTTTTTTTTTTTTTTTTTTTTTTTTTTTTTTTTTTTTTTTTTTTTTTTTTTTTTTTTTTTTTTTTTTTTTTTTTTTTTTTTTTTTTTTTTTTTTTTTTTTTTTTTTTTTTTTTTTTTTTTTTTTTTTTTTTTTTTTTTTTTTTTTTTTTTTTTTTTTTTTTTTTTTTTTTTTTTTTTTTTTTTTTTTTTTTTTTTTTTTTTTTTTTTTTTTTTTTTTTTTTTTTTTTTTTTTTTTTTTTTTTTTTTTTTTTTTTTTTTTTTTTTTTTTTTTTTTTTTTTTTTTTTTTTTTTTTTTTTTTTTTTTTTTTTTTTTTTTTTTTTTTTTTTTTTTTTTTTTTTTTTTTTCCCCCCCCCCCCCCCCCCCCCCCCCCCCCCCCCCCCCCCCCCCCCCCCCCCCCCCCCCCCCCCCCCCCCCCCCCCCCCCCCCCCCCCCCCCCCCCCCCCCCCCCCCCCCCCCCCCCCCCCCCCCCCCCCCCCCCCCCCCCCCATCTTTGAGTTCATCTCGATCTTTGAGTTTCAATTTGCATCTTGAGTTTCAACTTGCGACTTGATTTCAATCTGCATCTTTGTTTTAACTTGTACTTGATTTCTCTTCATTTTGAGTTTAATCTGGATCTTGAGTTTTAATCTTGCATCTTTGATATAATCTGCGATTTGAGTTCAATCTTGCTATTTGATTTCAATCTTTTTGATCTTTGAATTTCAATCTTGCGATTGTTGATTTCAATCTTGCTATCTTTGAGTTTCAATCATGCGATCTTTGAGTTTCAATCTTGCTAATCTTTGAGTTTTTAATCTTGCGATCTTTGAGTTTCAATCTTGCAAACTTTTAGTTTCAATCTTGAGATCTTGAGTTTTAATCTTAAGATATTTAATTTCAATCATGCGAACTTTGTGTATCAATCTTGCGATCTTTGAGTTTCAGTCTTTTAATTTTCGAGTTTCAATCTTGCCATCTTTGAGTTTCAATTTTGCGATCTTTGAGTTTCAATCTTGCCATCTTTGAATTTCAATCTTGCGATCTTTGAGTTTTAATCTTGCAATCTTTTAAATTTCAATTTTTGCGACCTTTGAGTTTAATTCTTGCGATCTTTGAGTTCAATCTTGCGATCTTTGAGTTTCAATCTTAAGATCTTCAGTTTCAATCTTGCGATCTTGAGTTTCAATCTTGAGATATTTGATTTCAATCTTCGAACTTTTTGTATCAATCCCTTTCGATCTTTGAGTTTCAGTCTTGCGATCTTTGATTTCAATCTTGCAATCTTTTAGTTTAATTTTGCCATCTATGGGTTTCAAAATTGCGATCTTTGAGTTTTAATGTTGCGATCTTTGAGTTTCAATCTTGCGATCTTAAGTTTCAATCTTAAAATAAATTTGGGTTTTTTAATTAATCGCATATTTGGTTTTCAATCTTGCGATCTTTGAGTTTTCAACTTGCGATTTTTAGTTAAAATCTTGCCATCTTTGATTCAATCTGCGATCTTTGAGTTTAATTTTTGCGATCTTTAGTTTCAATCTTGCCATCTTTGAATTTCAAACTTGCGATCTTTGAGTTTCAATCTTGCGATCTTTAATTTCAATCTTGCCGATCTTTGAGTTCAATCTTTGCGTTTTTTAATTTGATTTTTTTTTTTTTTAATCTTGTGATCTTTGAGTTTCAATCTTGCAATCTTTGAGTTTTAATCTGGCTATCTTTGAGTTTAATCCTGTAATCTTTGAATTTCAATCTTGCGATCTTTGAGTTTTAATCTTTCGGTATCCTTTGAGTTTAAATCTTGCATCTTTGAATTTCAACTTGTAATCTTTGAGTTTCATAAAGCGATCTTTGAGTTTCAATCCTGCAAACTTTGGAGTTTCAAACTTGCTATCTTTGTGTTTCAATCTTTCGATTCTTTGAATTTCAATCTTGCGATCTTTTGAGTTTCAAACTTGGTATCTTTGAGTTTTCCAATTTTCTGAAAGACTTTGAGTTTCAATCTGCGATCTTTGATTTTAATCTTGCGATCTTGAGTTCAATCTTGCGATCTTTGAGTTTCAATCTTGTATCTTTGATTTCAATCTTGGATTTGTTGAGTTTAATCTTGCGATCTTTGAGTTTCAATCATGCGATCTTGAGTTTCAATCTTTCATCTTTGAGTTTCAATCTTGCGATCTTTGAGTTTCAATCTTGCATCTTTGTGTTTAATCTTGGAACTTTGATTTCCAATTTTTGCGATTTTGAGTTTTCAATCTTGCGATCTTTTAGTTTAATCTTGCGATCTTTTAGTTTAATCTTGCGATCTTTGATTTCAATCTTGCATCTTTGAATTTCAATCTTGGGTCTTTGATTTCAATCTTGCGATTTTTAGTTTAAAACTTGCAATATTTTAGTTTCAATTTTTGCGATCTTTGAGTTTAATCTTGCGATCTTTGAGTTTTCAATCTTGCGATCTTTGAAATTTCGATCTTTGGATTTTTACTTTGAGTTCAATCTTGCGATCTTTAAATTTCAATCTTGCCATCTTTGAGTTTCAATCTTGCGAATCTTTGAGTTTTAATCTTGCGATCTTTGAGTTACAATCTTGCATCTTTGAGTTTCAATCTTGTGGATCTTTGATTTCAATCTTGCGATCTTTGAGTTTCAATCATTTCGATCTTTGAGTTTAATCTTGCTATCTTTGAGTGTTCAATCTTGCGATCTTTGAGTTTTCAATCTTGCTATCTTTTGAGTTTTTTATTTTTCAATGTGACCTTTGAATTTCAATCTTGCGATTGTTGATTTTTCAATCTTGCGATTTTGAGTTTCAATCCTTTGATCTTTGAGTTTCAATCTTTGGGTATCTTTTAAATTCAATATTTCGATCTTTGTTTTAATCTTGCGATCTTTGAGTTTCAAACTTGCGACTTTGAGTTTCAATCTTGCGATCTTTGAGTTTTAATCTTGCGATCTTTGAGTATCAATCTTGCGATCTTTGAGGGTTTTAATCTTGCTATCTTTGAGTTTTAATCTTTTGGATCTTGAATTTAATCTTGCGATTTTGAGTTTCAATCATGCGATCTTTGAGTTTCAATCTTGCTATCTTTGAGTTTCAATCTTGCATCTTTGAGTTTTCAATCTTGTGATCTTTTGAATTTCAAATCTTGGAATTGTGAGTTTTAATCTTGCGATCTTTGAGTTTCAATCATGCCCATCTTTGAGTTTCAATTTGCCATCTTTGAGTTTCAATTTTGCATCTTTGATTCAATCTTGCGATCTTTGAATTTTAATCTTGCGATCTTTGATTTCAATCTTGCGATCTTTTAGTTTAAATCTTTGCCATCTTTGAAATTAAAATCTTGCGATCTTTGAGTTTCAATCTTGCGATCTTTGAGTTTTAACTTGCGATCTTTGAAATTCAATCTTGCGATTTTGGTTTCAATCATGCGATCTTTGAGTTTCAATCTTGCCATTTTTGAGTTCAATTTTGCGTTCTTGAGTTTCAATCTTGCGATCTTTGAATTTAATCTTTTCGATCTTGAGTTCAATCGTTGCGATCTTTGGGGTTTTAAAACTTGCCATTTTGAGTTAAAATCTTGCGATCTTTTAGTTAAAAATTGCATCTTTAGTTAATCTTGCAATCTTTGATTTTTTAATTTTGCGATCTTTGAGTTTTTATCTTTCATCTTTGAGTTTCAAACTTGCATCTTTGATTTAATCCGATTTTGAGTATAATCTTGCGATCTTTGAGTTTCAATCTTGGATCTTTTAATTCAATCTTGATTTTTGATTTAATCTGCATCTTTAAATTCAATCTTGCATCTTTTAGTTTAATCTTGCTATCTTTGAGTTTTCAATCTTTTGGGTCTTTGAATTTCAATTTGCGATTTTTTTAGTTTAAACTTTCATTTTGATTTCAATTTGCGATCTTTGATTTTTAATTTTTGCGATCTTTGAGTTTCCAATCTTGGACTTTTAAATTTATCTTGCGATCTTGAGTTCAATCTTGCGATCTTTAAATTTCAACTTTACTTTTTAGTTTTTAATCCGACTTTGGTTTTAATCTTGCGATCTTTTAGTTCAATTTGCATCTTTGAGTTTCAACTTTTGATCTTTGAATTTCAATCTTGGGCGATTTTTTTTGAGTTTCAATCTTGGGATCTTGGTTTCAATCTGCATATTTAGTTTTAATCTTGATCTTTGAGTTTTTAAACTTGCGATTTTGAGTTTCAAACTTCTATTTTGAGTTTAAATCTTTGACCCCTTTTAATTTCAATCTTGCGATTGTTGAGTTTTAATCTTTCATCTTTGAGTTTCAATCCTGCATCTTTGAGTTTCAAATTTCATCTTTGAATTTCAATTTTCGATCTTTAAATTTAATTTGCGCTTTGAGTTTTTAAAACTTGCGATCTTTTTTTTTTTTTTAATCTTTTTTTGAGTTTTAATTTGCGATCTTTGGTACAATCTTTCGATCTTTGAGTTTCAACTTTCATTTTAGTTTAAAACTTGGATCTTTGAATTCCAATCTTGCGAATTTGATTTAATCTGCGTCTTTGAGTTTCAATTTTGCATCTTTGATTTTTAATTTCGATCTTTGGTTTCAATCTTTCGATCTTTATTTTTAATCTTGCATCTTTGAGTTTCAATCTTGCTTTTTTAAATTTTAAAATTTTCCCATCTTTGAGTTTAAAAACTTGCACTTGAGTTTAATCTTGCTATCTTTGATTTAATCTTTAACTTTGAATTTCAAACTTGCGATTTTGAGTTTTTAATTTTGCGATCTTTGAGTTTAATCCTGCGATCTTTGAGTTTCAAATTGTAAACTTTGAAATTTCAACTTGCGATTTGGGGTTTAATCTTGCATCTTTGGGTTTCAATCTTGCGATCCTTGATTTCAATCTTGCGTCTTTTAAATTTTAACTTGGATCTTTGAGTATCAATCTTGCATCTTTTAGTTTAAAACTTGCACTTTGAGTTTAATCTTGCATCCCTTTTAGTTTCAATCTTGCGATCTTTGAGTTTAAAACTTGCGATCTTTGATTTCAATCTTTCGATTTTGAGTTCAATCTTGCGATCTTTTAGTTTCAAACTTTAAACTTTAGTTTCATTTTGCATTTGAGTTTCAATCAGCGATTTTGAGTTCAATCTTGCATCTTTTGGTTTAAACTTGAACTTTTATTTCATTTTGCGATTTTGAGTTTTTAATCTTGCGATCTTTGATTTAATTGCAAACTTTGAGTTTAACTTGCACTTTGAATTTCAATCTTTCATCTTTGATTTTCAACTTGTGATCCTTGATTTTAATCTTGCATTTTGAGTTTTTTAATCTTGCGATCTTTGAGTTTAAACTTGCATCTTTGAGTTAATCTTGCAATTTGAGTTTCAATCTTGATTTTGAGTTTCAATCTTGTGACTTTGAATTTCAACTTGCGATTTTTGTTTTAATCCCTTTCATCTTTTAGTTTCAAACATTGCGATCTTTGAGTTTCAATCTTGCTACTTTGAGTTTCAATCTTGCGATCTTTGAGTTTCAAACTTTCAATCTTTGATTTCAAAACTTCGATCTTTGATTTAAACTTGATTTTTAAATTTAAAACTGCAAATTGATCAAACTTGCGATCCTTTGAGTTTTCATCTTTTAAAATTTTCGATTTAAAACTTTGCCTCTTTGAGTTTTCAATTTTGGGGATCTTTAGTTCAATCTTGCCATCTTTGAATTTTTAATCTTTCGATCTTTAGTTTTAATCTTGCAAACTTTTAAATTTCAATCTTGCGACCTTGAGTTTAATTTTTGGATCTTTGATTTCAATCTTGCGATCTTTGAGTTTCAATCATAAAGATCTTCATTTTAAAAACTTGCGATCTTTGAGTTTAATCTTGGGTTTTGGTTTCAATCTCAACTTTGTTAAAAAAATCTTGCCATCTTTGAGTTTATCTTGCGATCTTTGGTTTCAATCTTGCAAACTTTTATTTAATTTTTCCCATCTTTGATTTTAAAATTTTGGGTCTTTGGTTTCAAAATTTTCGATCTTTGAGTTCAATCTTGCATTTTGAATTCAAATTTTTTGGGTCTTTGAATTTCAATCTTGCGTTTTTTTATTTTAAAAACTTGCAAAATTTTGAGTTTCAATCTTTCATTTTGGTTTAATTTTTGCATCTTTGAGTTTAATCTTGCGATCTTTGAAATTCGACATGCATCTTTTAGTTTTAATCTTGCGATCTTTAAATTTTTATCTTTTTATCTTTTATTTCAATCTTGCGATCTTTGAGTTTTAATCTTGCGATCTTTGAGTATCAATCTTTGGATTTTGAGTTTCAATCTTGTGATCTTTGAATTTCAATCTTGCGATTTGAGTTTTAATCATGCACTTTGTTTTTTTCTTGCTATCTTTTAGTTTCAATCTTGCATCTTTGAGTTTCAATCTTGTATCTTTTATTTATCGGATTTTTTTTAATCTTGCATTTTTTTTTTCAATCTTGCATTTTTTTGTTAATCCTTTGATCTTGATTTTTAATCTGGGGATCTTTTTAATTTTAAACTTGCGATCTTTGGGTTTAATCTTGCGACTTTGGGTTTTAAACTTGCATCTTTGAGTTTTTAATCTTTCGATCTTTGAGTTTTAATCTTTTCGATCTTTGAGTATCAAACTTTTCGATCTTTATTTTTAATCTTGCATCTTTGATTTCAAAACTTGTGATCTTGAAGTTTAACTTGCGATTTTTGATTTCAACATGCATCTTTGAGTTTCAATCTTTCATCTTTGAGTTTCAACTTTCTATCTTTGAGTTTTTAAACTTGTGACCCTTTGAATTTCAATCTTGATTGTTTTAGTTTTAAAAACTTGCGATCTTTGAGTTTCAATCTGCGATCTTTGATTTCAATTTTGCCATCTTTTATTCAATTTTTGCGACTTTGGTTTAACTTGCATCTTTAATTTTAATCTTGGATCTTTGATTTCAATCTTGCGATCTTTATTTAAATCTTTCATCTTTGGTTTTAAAAACTTGCGACTTTGAGTTTTTAATCTTGCATCTTTGATTTTAACTTGGGATCTTTTAAAATTTAATCTTGCGAATTTTTGGGGTTTTAATCAGGGGGATCTTTGAGTTTTTTCAATTTGCCATTTTGAATTCAAATTTTTCGACTTTGAGTTTCAAACTTGCATCTTTGAATTTTAATCTTGCATCTTTTAGTTTCAAAACTTGCGATCTTTTGGGGTTTTAAAACTTTCCATCTTTGAGTTAAAATCTTGCCCGAACCTTATTTTTAGTTTCAATCTTGCAATCTTTGATTTTTTAAACTTGGACTTTTATTTTTTCATCTTTGGAATTTGGTTTTTAGTTTTATTTGCATCTTTGATTCAATCTGCGATCTTTTTAGTTTCAATCTTGTATCTTTGAATTTTAATCTTGCGATTTTTTAGTTTCAATCTTGCGATCTTTAAGTTTCAATCTTGCCATCTTTGAGTTTCAATCTTGCGTTTTTTGAGTTTTAATCTTGCGATCTTTGAGTTTCAATCTTGCAATCTTTGAGTTTTAATCTTGCTATCTTTGAGTTTAATCCTGTGATCTTTGAATTTCAATCTTGCGATCTTTGAGTTTTAATCTTGCGATCTTTGAGTTTAAATCTTGCGATCTTTGAGTTTCAAACTTGTAATCTTTGAGTTTCATTCATGCGATCTTTGAGTTTCAATTCTGCAATCTTGGAGTTTCAATCTCGCTATCTTTGTGTTTCAATCTTGCGATCTTTGAATTTCAATCTTGCGATCTTTGAGTTTCAAACTTGTGATCTTTGAGTTTCAATCTTGCCATCTTTGAGTTTCAATCTTGCGATCTTTGAGTTTTAATCTTGCGATCTTTGAGTATCAATCTTGCGATCTTTGAGTTTCAATCTTGTGATCTTTGAATTTCAATCTTGCGATTGTTGAGTGTCAATCTTGCGATCTTTGAGTTTCAATCATGCGATCTTTGAGTTTCAATCTTGCTATCTTTGAGTTTCAATCTTGCGATCTTTGAGTTTCAATCTTGCTATCTTTGTGTTTATATCTTGTGAACTTTGAATTTCATTCTTGCGATTGTTGAGTTTCAATCTTGCGATCTTTGAGTTTTAATCTTGCGATCTTTGAGTATTAATCTTGCGATCGTTGAGTTTCAATCTTGCTATCTTTGAATTTCAATCTTATGATCTTTGAATTTCAATCTTGCGA
>JAQJVL010009207.1:0-16789 GCA_035578905.1 Stictocephala bisonia
AAAAAAAATAACCATAATTGTTTTCTAAGGGATTTTCTAGGCTATCAAAATTAAATTATATAAACGTTTCATTTTTATCAGTTAATGTCATCAAACATGTCGAAATAAAATTCAATGTAGGATTACCTGAAACTTTATATTCAAAGAAAATGTGATATTAGAAAGAAAATGTTTACTTATTCACTTTGAAAAGCTCTCAAAAATAAAACTGAAAGGTTTTCAAAGTGCACTGATTATATGGTACATTATTGTTACTTGTAAACTATGTGATATTTTCAATACCCTTAGATTTTTCTCTTTTTTTCTATGTATTCCAAAGTTCACTATGCTTATTTTATCAAAACTTAAGTAATTTAATGTAATTTGTAACATTTATCAGAGAGAAATAATTTCATTATTTGATTATTAAAATGGAAAAAATTACGATTCTTTACCTTCTTTTCTAATCTAATCACATAAATATAATTTATTCAATACTATTATATATTTTATACTTTTATTTAAATAGTCGTATAAATTATCAAGTTTTTAGTGCTTGTAAATAAGACTCAAAAGCAAAATAAAAACTTGTGTTAAAATCATAACCCAAATAATACATTAAATAATTATTTGTTACAGGTGGAAAATACTTTTGAACTAAAACTGAGGTTCAAGGTAATTGTTTTAAAACATTACAGATGTATCCACTGAAATTGTCAGTTGAGAGAGAAAGAGTTGGGAAAGAGAACAGGTTCATGGAGTGGGCATCAAATTATCCCCCACTTGAACAAAGAAGGGGAGGGAGGGATGGCCGAGCTCGATGAAGTGTAAGACTTACGGTCTGATGGCAGCCCTTACTTTGTTTTTGGTTTTTTAATTATATAAAGTTATAAATTACGGTAAAAATATTTATTTCACTTTTATAAACTTATATTAGATGAATTTTACTATGTTTTCAGTATTTGAATAGTAATACTATCTCAATAATAAATCTAAAGCTAAAGTTATACATGTTCGTACAATTTACCGGTATTTTTATTTTATTCGCGTTTAAGCAATGATTGTAAACAGTCCTATGCCAAGATTGTCCAAATAAAATACAGATAAACTATTACAAATTTAATAAATTAAGAGTGTTATATTATGAAACCGTCAATATTATCAATATTTCGTAGATTGCAGTGTTCTTCATACTATATGGGTGTCCATTGCATCTTAAATTTTCATGTAGATGTTTATTGTTTTGTCGGATATTACAAAAAAAAATTTATATATGCCATATAATGTTAAATGCATGATGTATATTTTTTAATGTGTCTGATTTACAAGCGGAATAATATTAAGCTTTTATGAACAAAACAATTAATATACTACAAATAATAGTTAAAACTAAAACTACAGAAAATGAGGATTAAAACTAGACTGATGTTATATTTATTTTACTCGAGTCACTAATTGTAAAACATCACAGAAGTTATACTCATCAAGAATGAATATATTGCAAAATAAATATGTCTATTACCATAAACAATTTATACATCTTTGTGATTTTTGTTTTACTCTCAATTTGTTTTTTGTAAATTTCTCTTCTTTTAAGTTTAAGTAACATTGTATATGACCACTAAGAAACTACGTAATTTTATTCCGTTATTTATTTAATTCAATACTAACTACAATTGTAACGTAGTATAAAAATATTTAGTTGAATTAGGTATCGCAAAAAATAAATAAATGTAGTTTTTATTTTCAAATAAATTGGAAACTTAAGTAAACAAATCAATCATTAACGATTGATGCATTATAGACATGTTTACAGCAAACCAATTGAAAGCCATTTAATTATTAAATGATATGTCTATTTTAAATGACATAAGCTGTAACTTTGTTTTTTTCTTTTATAATGTGCTCAAACAAGTTGTCTACAAGCTGTATTTTAACATCTATAAAGACTTTACCTAATAAATTTGTAATAGTTAAGCTTTACAAAATAACAGAACGATTAAGACGTTATATATTTTTACATTATCAAAAGGGCTAATACAGGGTGTTACATAGCAACAAAATGGTTACTGTGGTTAACAGTGAGAATGTGTTAACCTTGCTATTACAGAAAGGTTTGAAAACAAAAGGTTCCTTGAGGCGAAACCCCGACCTCATACCATAATGACAAAAGGGGAGAGTTTCCTGCTTAAATAAATTGAAAACTGGCCCTAAAAGGACTGCATTACAATCCTTTTGTCCTTTGATAATTTTAATTATTCTCAGTATAAAAATCTTTATCTTTTATTACATAAAACAACTCTACTAAAGCATTTTTTTAATTCCTCCACATTGACTTATTAATAGTTATTTTACGTGCACTAATCTAGACAGTTTTTATTTCATGTAGGTATTTAATAAAAAATTACTGTAGTGATCTATGCTAATGAAATATAATGTTTTAAACATAGAACGTATGATATTTATATTTTTTAAGAATATTATGTCATGTTACCAACTATGTGATAGGTCTACCAACATTTTGTCAGTGAAAATAATTAAGTAATTTTACCAATGTTTGATTTTTAATATTATGAGGTAACTGCAATAAGACTTACTAGACACGTAATATGGCCTCCCTTAATAAGGTTAAACATTACACAAGTCGAAAATTTGCTGAGAGGAGTATTTTTATTTGAGTTAATCATGTCAAATCCAGTTATATGTATATTAATGCATGCTATGTGTATACAGAAACTGTTTGTAATAATCATGAGCAATCTGAATAGTTGAAATAAACAAAATGCATTTCTAAAGGCCTTGTTTGCCATATGTCCAATGTTTTGTATTTGTTGCTAAAATAACTACTAACAAAATAGTTAGTAACTTGTATGGTTTAAAATATAATATAAAATCTGGTGGGTGTGTGTGTATTGATTAATTCAAGCCCTTGTATATGTAATTAACAGGTTAGTACACAGAACCCCTCAACAAAAGAGACCTTACATCATAATTAGATAATTTAATTTATGGGTACGGATCTGTGTTAATACTCATAGTTTTTGTTTTTTTCATTATTCATTAAAGACTTTCATACATTAATCAGGGTTTGATATTTAATATTAAAATGATAAATAAATGGGCTGAAAATCCTTCGAAATTATTATAACTTACAATCCTTTATACAAATTAAATTGTCAATTACAGTTGTATTAAATTAATTAAAGTACTATCATTACTGTGAACATACACTAAAATATTACGTTTTGGAAATTCATATTTTCGATGGTTAGTATTTATAAATAAGGTGAAATTGCAGATTTATAAATGTTTCATGAGTATATATAATAGATTTTTCGAACCTTGGTGGTTTTTTATTTATAATTAGATGAGGAAACGAACCTTTGATTAACTAATTCACAAACATTACACTTGTATATAGGAAAGTAAATAAAAATTTAATATCCAAAAATAATGACAATTAGAAATAATTAAACCATATTTATTAAAACAGCCTGTGGTAACACGGTTACCGTACGGATACAATCAAAGTCATTTTGACCGAAATAAAGTAGGCATTATCCACTTAAGTTTACGCCAGGTCGTTAGGATCTTGATATATCTGGTAAACTACCAGAATACTGAAGACATTCTATCGTTAGGAAACTATTACTTGTCATACAAAATAAAAATGACGATAAATTGTCCCTTTTAAATCCATAAGTAAAAACATAAGGTTAATTAAATTAATTATATCTAATTTTAAGTACGTTACCAGCCTTAAATTATTAATTTTAAATATGTAATTTGAAAATACAAACCATTACGACAAGAGAATGTACGTTGATATGTAGGTAAACAAAAGTTTACTGTTAGGAGTATTATTAATATAACAGTTATTTTTACGTAACTGAAAGGCATTTCCTCTTATATATAATACGTAAACCGTAAAAACTTAACTCTCTAACTTCTTTATAACTTTAATTATTGAGATGTCAAACATTTCCCCCTATTTGTAGTTTTTCGTTGTGCAATAAGTTCATTGTTCAATATTTTAACTCTGAATGGCACAAGAAACCGACAAAGCACGTTAACTCTAAAGGTAGAACCCTGAAACACTAATACTAATACCAAACAAGTTTACCCTTTTAAAGTGCACCGGTAGAGAGTTCCACAACATGGATGAGGCACTCATATCAATGACGTCCAGTCACATGCTAACAGTGGCAGTGATGGGGTGGTCTATTGTGGTATTATATTAACAATGGACCATTGTCATATAATTCTGTTCGTAAGTAACAATTGATCATTGTCATATAAGTATGGTCGTAAGTAGCAGGCCATAGTAGAGTTAAAGTCTTATCTATTAATTGTATGATTGTAAGAACCATAAGTTTTGCAAGACAGTTCAAAACTAAATGATTAATCCCAGCTATGTGCTCTATAACGAACGTCCACTAGAATATGGGTTCCATAACATGAGTTTCTAAGAACTTAAATTCAGACCGAGCTGCCAAAGTGTTATCAAAAAGTTGCCAAACTGTCTGATTGTTAATATAATTAATGAAAGTATCAACATGACCACCACCTGTGTTCATTACGCCTTTCCCAATGCTTATTAACTCATGTAGAAAGAGATGCTTGGTACGTAAAAAGTTAAGTTTCGTAAGACACCAGGTGAACCAGGACAGTTTGTATAGTACATATACCATTCTACTGGACCATTAGAGTGAGGAAGTCTTAGTGTATATTACCTCCAGAGTAGCAGCAAACGATAAGGGTGATGATTTGAAAAAAAAGTCCAACATCATGTAGTCGAACAAAGAAGAAATTAGGGTTTTAACATCACAATCAGGGTGCAATTGCTAACAAACTTTGTTTCCAATTTTGTCGCTTTCTAGACATCTCACAAGCTATTATGATGCTTTTCCATGACCAGCTAGACATTCTAAACAAGTACGTATAGTTAAGATTTCACTAGAAAAAATTCAGATTTTTCATCGAAAAAGTGCCAAAGGGGGGGACCATTTGAAGATTTAAAGTTTTTTGAGAAAAATCCAACCACGCAAATCTTGACGTATGACACACTTTTCTCGGGTAGAATTATACACTGAATCAGGAATTGTCTTTCGTTTTGGTGCAACTCTTACAATAAAGCCTCCAGAGGCAATTTAACCATCACAATCAGGGTGTAATTGCTAACAAACTTTGTTTCCAATTCTCTCGCTTTCTAGACGTCTCACGGACTATTCTAATGCTTTTCCATGACCAGCTGGACATTCTAAACAAGTACGTATAGTTAAGATTTCACTAGAAAAAATTCAGATTTTTTGAGAAAAATCCAACCACGCAAATCTTGACGTATGACACACTTTTCTGGGGAAGCATTATACACTGAATCTGGAAATGTCTTTCGTTTTGGTGCAACTCTCACAATAAAGCCTTCAGAGGCAATTTAAACATCACAATCAGGGCAAATTTGCTAAAAACTTTGTTTCCAATTCTCTCGCTTTCTAGACATCTCACGGGCCATTCTGATTCTTTTCCATGACCAGCTGGACATTTTAAAGAAGTACGTATAGTTAAGATTTTACTAGAAAAAATTCAGATTTTTCATCGAAAAAGTGCAAAAGGGGGGACCATAAGAAGATTTGAAGTTTTTTGAGAAAACTCCAACCACGCAAATCTTGACGTAGGACACACTTTTCTGGGGTAGAGTTATACACTGAATCAGGAAATGTCTTTCGTTTTGGTGCAACTCTCACAATGAAGCTTCCAGAGGCAATTTAAACATCACAATCAGGCCGAATTTGCTAAAAACTGTTTCCAATTCTCTCCCTTTCTAGACATTCACGGGCTCTTCTGATGCTTTTCCATGACCAGCTGGACATTCTAAACAAGTACGTATAGTTAAGATTTCACTAGAAAAAAATCAGATTTTTCACTGAAAAAAAATGTTAAAGTGGGGACTTTTCACTGAAAAATCCAACCACGCAAATTTTGGCGTATGACACACTTTTCTGGGGTAGAATTATATACTGAATCAGGAAATGTCTTTGGTTTTGGTGCAACTCTTACAATAAAGCCTCCAGAGGCAATTTAAACATCACGATCTGGGTGCAATTTATAACAAAATTTGTTTCTAATTATCTCGCTTTCTAGACATCTCACGGACTATTCTGATGCTTTTCCATGACCAGCTGGACATTCTAAACAAGTACGTATAGTTAAGATTTCACTAGAAAAAATTCAGATTTTTCATCGAAAAAGTGCCAAAGGGGGGACCATTGGAAGATTTGAAGTTTTTTGCTAAAAATCCAACCACGCAAATCTTCACATATTACACAATTTTCTGTGGTAGAATTTTACATTGAATCAGGAAATGTCTTTCGTTTTGGTGCAACTCTCACAATAAAGCCTCCAGAGGAAATTTAAACATCACAATCAGGGCGAATTTGCTAAAAACTTTGTTTCCAATTCTCTCGCTTTCTAGACATCTCAAGGGCTATTCTGATGCTTTTCCATGACCAGCTGGACATTCTAAACAAGTACGAATAGTTAAAATTTCACTAGAAAAAATTCAGATTTTTCATCGAAAAAGTGCCAAAGAAGGGACCATTGGAAGATTTGAAGTTTTTTGAGAAAAATCCAACCACGCAAATCTTGACGTATGACACACTTTTCTGGGGTAGAATTATACACTGAATCAGGAAATGTCTTTCGTTTTTGATCCAACTCTTACAATAAAGCCTCCAGAGGCAATTTAAACATCACAATCAGGGTGCAATAACTAACAAACTTTGTTTCCAATTCTCTCGCTTTCTAGACATCTCACAGGCCATTCTGGTGCTTTTCCATGAGCAGCTGGACATTCTAAACAAGTACGTATGGTAAAAATTTCACTTGAAAAAATTCAGATTTTTCATCGAAAAAGTGCCAAAGGGGGGACCATTTGAAGATTTGAAGTTTTTTGAGAAACATCCAACCATGCAAATCTTGACATATCACACACTTTTCCTGGGGTGGAATTATACACTGAATGAGGAAATGTCTTTCGTTTTGGTTCAACTCTTACAATAAAGCCTCCTCCAGAGGCAATTTAAACATCACAATCAGGGTGCAATTGCTAACAAACTTTGTTTCCAATTCTCTTGCTTTCTAGACGTCTCACGGGCCATCCTGATTCTTTTCCATAACCAGCTGGACATTCTAAACAAGTACGTATAGTTAAGATTTCACTAGAAAAAATTCAGATTTTTCATCGAAAAAGTGCCAAAGGGTGGCACTTTTTGCCAATCTGCCAATTGGAAGATTTGAAGTTTTTTTGCTAAAAATCCAACCACGCAAATCTTCACATATTAAACAATTTTCTGTGGTAGAATCTTACATTGAATCAGGAAATGTCTTTCGTTTTGGTGCAACTCTCACAATATAAAGCCTCCAGAGGGAATTTAAACATCAATTTCAGGGCGAATTTGCTAAAAACTTTGTTTCCAATTCTCTCGCTTTCTAGACATATCA
Source organism: Stictocephala bisonia (assembly GCA_035578905.1). Lineage (NCBI taxonomy): Eukaryota > Metazoa > Arthropoda > Insecta > Hemiptera > Membracidae > Stictocephala > Stictocephala bisonia. The sequence goes on from JAQJVL010009207.1 coordinate 7,480, forward strand.
AGGTCTATTCTGATGCTTTTCCATGACCAGCCGGACATTCTAAACAAGTACGTATAGTTAAGATTTCACTAGAAAAAATTCAGATTTTTCATCGAAAAAGTGCCAAAGGGAGGACCATTTGAAGATTTAAAGTTTTTTGAGAAAAATCCAACCACGCAAATCTTGACGTATGACACACTTTTCTGGGGAAGCATTATACACTGAATCTGGAAATGTCTTTCGTTTTGGTGCAACTCTCACAATAAAGCCTTCAGAGGCAATTTAAACATCACAATCAGGGCAAATTTGCTAAAAACTTTGTTTCCAATTCTCTAGCTTTCTAGACATCTCACGGGCCATTCTGATTCTTTTTTATGACGAGCTGGACATTCTAAACAAGTACGTATAGTTAAGATTTTACTAGAAAAAATTCAGATTTTTCATCGAAAAAGTGCAAAAGGGGGGACCATTGGAAGATTTGAAGTTTTTTGAGAAAAATCCAACCACGCAAATCTTGACGTAGAACACACTTTTCTGGGGTAGAATTATACACTGAATCAGGAAATGTATTTTGTTTTGGTGCAACTCTAACATTAAAGCTTCCAGAGGGAATTTAAACATCACAATCAGGCCAAACTTGCTAAAAACTTTGTTTCCAATTCTCTCCCTTTCTAGAAATCTCACGGGCTATTCTGATGCTTTTCCATGACCAGCTGGACATTCTAAACAAGTACGTATAGTTAAGATTTCACTAGAAAAAAATCAGATTTTCACTGAAAAAATGTTAAAGTGGGGACTTTTCACTGAAAAATCCAACCACGCAAATTTTAACGTATGACACACTTTTCTGGGGTAGAATTATATACTGAATCAGGAAATGTCTTTTGTTTTGGTGCAACTCTTACAATAAAGCCTCCAGAGGCAATTTAAACATCACAATCTGGGTGCAATTTATAACAAAATTTGTTTCTAATTTTCTCGCTTTCTAGACATCTCACGGACTATTCTGATGCTTTTCCATGACCAGCTGGACATTCTAAACAAGTACGTATAGTTAAGATTTCACTAGAAAAAAATCAGTTTTTTCATCGAAAAAGTGCCAAAGGGGGGACCATTGGAAGATTTGAAGTTTTTTGCTAAAAATCCAACCAAGCAAATCTTTACTTATTACACAATTTTCTGTGGTAGAATTTTACATTGAATCAGGAAATGTCTTTCGTTTTGGTGCAACTCTCACAATAAAGCCTCCAGAGGAAATTTAAACATCACAATCAGGGCGAATTTGCTAAAAACTTTGTTTCCAATTCTCTCGCTTTCAAGACATCTCACGGGCTATTCTGATGCTTTTCCATGACCAGCTGGACATTCTAAACAAGTACGTATAGTTAAGATTTCACTAGAAAAAATTCAGATTTTTCATCGAAAAAGTGCCAAAGAAGGGACCATTGGAAGATTTGAAGTTTTTTGAGAAAAATTTAACCACGCAAATCTTGACGTATGACACACTTTTCTGGTGTAGAATTATACACTGAATCAGGAAATGTCTTTAGTTTAGGTGCAACTCTTACAATAAAGCCTCCAGAGGCAATTTAAACATCACAATCAGGGCGAATTTGCTAAAAACTTTGTTTCCAATTCTCTCGATTTCTAGACATCTCACGGACTATTCTGAGGATTTTCCATGACAAGCTGGACATGCTAAACAAGTACGTATAGTTAAGATTTCACTAGAAAAAAATCAGATTTTTCACTGAAAAAAATGTTAAAGTGGGGACTTTTCACTGAAAAATCCAACCACGCAAATTTTGACGTATGACACACTTTACTGGGGTAGAATTATACACTAAATCAGGAAATGTCTTTTGTTTTGGTGCAACTCTTACAATAAAGCCTCCAGAGGCAATTTAAACATCACAATCTGGGTGCAATTTATAACAAAATTTGTTTCTAATTCTCTCGTTTTCTAGACGTCTCACGGGCCATTCTGATGCTTTTCCATGACCAGCTGGACATTCTAAACAAGTACGTATAGTTAAGATTTCACTAGAAAAAATTCAGTTTTTTCATCGAAAAAGTGCCAAAGGGGAGACCATTGGAAGATTTGAAGTTTTTTGCTAAAAATCCAACCACGCAAATCTTGACGTACGACACACTTTTCTGGGGTAGAATTATACACTGAATCAGGAAATGTCTTTAGTTTAGGTGCAACTCTTACAATAAAGCCTCCAGAGGCAATTTAAACATCACAATCAGGGCGAATTTGCTAAAAACTTTGTTTCCAATTCTCTCGATTTCTAGACATCTCACGGACTATTCTGATGCTTTTCCATGACCAGCTGGACATTCTAAACAAGTACGTATAGTTAAGATTTCACTAGAAAAAATTCACTTTTTTCATCCAAAAAGTGGCAAAGGGGGGACCATTGGAAGATTTGAAGTTTTTTGCTAAAAATCCAACCACGCAAATCTTCACATATTACACAATTTTCTGTGGTAGAATTTTACATTGAATCAGAAAATGTCTTTCGTTTTGGTGCAACTCTCACAATAAAGCCTCCAGAGGGAATTTAAACATCACAATCAGGGCAAATTTGCTAAAAACTTTGTTTCCAATTCTCTCGCTTTCTAGACATCTCACGGGCTATTCTGATGCTTTTCCATGACCAGCTGGACATTCTAAACAAGTACGTATAGTTAAAATTTCACTAGAAAAAATTCAGGTTTTTCATCGAAAAAGTGCCAAAGGGGGGACCATTTGAAGATTTGAAGTTTTTTGAGAAAAATCCAATCACGCAAATCTTGACGTATGACACACTATCTGGGGTAGAATTATACACTGAATCAGGAAATGTCTTTCGTTTTGGTTCAACACTTACAATAAAGCCTCCAGAGGCAATTCAAACATCACAATCTGGGTGTAATTTATAACAAAATTTGTTTCTAATTCTCTCGTTTTCTAGACGTCTTACGGGCCATTCTGATGCTTTTCCATGACCAGCTGGACATTCTAAACAAGTACGTATAGTTAACATTTCACTAGAAAAAAATCAGATTTTTCATCGAAAAAGTGCCAAAGGGGGGACCATTTGAAGATTTGAAGTTTTTTGAGAAAAATCCAATCACGCAAATCTTGACGTATGACACACTTTTCTGGGGTAGAATTGTACACTGAATCAGGAAATGTCTTTCGTTTCGGTGCAACTCTTACAATAAAGCCTCCAGAGGCAATTTAAACATCACAATCAGGGCGAATTTGCTAAAAACTTTGTTTCCAATTCTCTCAATTTCTAGACATCTCACGGACTATTCTGAGGATTTTCCATGACAAGCTGGACATGCTAAACAAGTACGTATAGTTAAGATTTCACTAGAAAAAAATCAGATTTTTCACTGAAAAAAATGTTAAAGTGGGGACTTTTCACTGAAAAATCCAACCACGCAAATTTTGACGTATGACACACTTTACTGGGGTAGAATTATACAATGAATCAGGAAATGTCTTTCGTTTTGGTGCAACTCTTACAATAAAGCCTCCAGAGGCAATTTAAACATCACAATCTGGGTGCAATTTATAACAAAATTTGTTTCTAATTCTCTCGTTTTCTAGACGTCTCACGGGCCATTCTGATGCTTTTCCATGACCAGCTGGACATTCTAAACAAGTACGTATAGTTAAGATTTCACTAGAAAAAATTCAGATTTTTCATCGAAAAAGTGCCAAAGGAGGGACCATTGGAAGACTTGAAGTTTTTTGAGAAAAATCCAACCACGCAAATCTTGACGTATGACACACTTTTCTGGGGTAGAATTATACACTGAATCAGGAAATGTCTTTAGTTTTGGTGCAACTCTTACAATAAAGCCTCCAGAGGCAATTTAAACATCACAATAAGGGCGAATTTGCTAAAAACTTTGTTTCCAATTCTCTCGCTTTCTAGATTTCTCACGGGCTATTCTGATGCTTTTCCATGACCAGCTGGACATTCTAAACAAGTACGTATAGTTAAGATTTCACTAGAAAAAATTCAGTTTTTTCATCGAAAAAGTGCCAAAGGGGGGACCATTGGAAGATTTGAAGTTTTTTGCAAAAATCCAACCAAGCAAATCTTCACATATTACACAATTTTCTGTGGTAGAATTTTACATTGAATCAGGAAATGTCTTTCGTTTTGGTGCAACTCTCACAATAAAGCCTCCAGAGGGAATTTAAACATCACAATCAGGGCGAATTTGCTAAAAACTTTGTTTCCAATTCTCTCGCTTTCAAGACATCTCACGGGCTATTCTGATGCTTTTCCATGACCAGCTGGACATTCTAAACAAGTACGTATAGTTAAGATTTCACTAGAAAAAAATCAGATTTTTCACTGAAAAAATGTTAAAGTGGGGACTTTTCACTGAAAAATCCAACCACGCAAATCTTGACGTATGACACACATGTCTTGGGGTAGAATTATACACTGAATCAGGAAATGTCTTTCGTTTTGGTGCAACTCTTACAATAAAGCCTCCAGAGGCAATTTAAACATCACAATCTGGGTGCAATTTATAACAAAATTTGTTTCTAATTCTCTCGCTTTCTAGACATCTCACGGACTATTCTGATGCTTTTCAATGCCCAGCTGGACATTCTAAACAAGAACGTATAGTTAAGATTTCACTAGAAAAAATTCAGATTTTTCATCGAAAAAGTGCCAAAGGAGGGACCATTGGAAGACTTGAAGTTTTTTGAGAAAAATCCAACCACGCAAATCTTGACGTATGACACACTTTTCTGGGGTAGAATTATACACTGAATCAGGAAATGTCTTTCGTTTTGGTGCAACTCTTACAATAAAGCCTCCAGAGGCAATTTAAACATCACAATCAGGGCGAATTTGCTAAAAACTTTGTTTCCAATTCTCTCGCTTTCTAGACATCTCACGGGCTATTCTGATGCTTTTCCATGACCAGCTGGACATTCTAAACAAGTACGTATAGTTAAGATTTCACTAGAAAAAATTCAGATTTTTCATCGAAAAAGTGCCAAAGGGGGGACCATTTGAAGATTTGAAGTTTTTTGAGAAAAATCCAACCACGCAAATCTTGACGTATGACACACTTTTCTGGGGTAGAATTATACACTGAATCAGGAAATGTCTTTCGTTTTGGTGCAACTCTTACAATAAAGCCTCCAGAGGCAATTTAAACATCACAATCAGGGCGAATTTGCTAAAAACTTTGTTTCCAATTCTCTCGATTTCTAGACATCTCACGGGCTATTCTGAGGATTTTCCATGACAAGCTGGACATGCTAAACAAGTACGTATAGTTAAGATTTCACTAGAAAAAAATCAGATTTTTCACTGAAAAAAATGTTAAAGTGGGGACTTTTCACTGAAAAATCCAACCACGCAAATTTTGACGTATGACACACTTTACTGGGGTAGAATTATATACTGAATCAGGAAATGTCTTTGGTTTTGGTGCAACTCTTACAATAAAGCCTCCAGAGGCAATTTAAACATCACAATCTGGGTGCAATTTATAACAAAATTTGTTTCTAATTCTCTCGTTTTCTAGACGTCTCACGGGCCATTCTGATGCTTTTCCATGACCAGCTGGACATTCTAAACAAGTACGTATAGTTAAGATTTCACTAGAAAAAATTCAGTTTTTTCATCGAAAAAGTGCCAAAGGGGAGAGAGACCATTGGAAGATTTGAAGTTTTTTGCTAAAAATCCAACCACGCAAATCTTGACGTACGACACACTTTTCTGGGGTAGAATTAAACACTGAATCAGGAAATGTCTTTAGTTTAGGTGCAACTCTTACAATAAAGCCTCCAGAGGCAATTTAAACATCACAATCAGGGCGAATTTGCTAAAAACTTTGTTTCCAATTCTCTCGATTTCTAGACATCTCACGGACTATTCTGATGCTTTTCCATGACCAGCTGGACATTCTAAACAAGTACGTATAGTTAAGATTTCACTAGAAAAAATTCAGTTTTTTCATCGAAAAAGTGGCAAAGGGGGGACCATTGGAAGATTTGAAGTTTTTTGCTAAAAATCCAACCACGCAAATCTTCACATATTACACAATTTTCTGTGGTAGAATTTTACATTGAATCCAGAATTGTCTTTCGTTTTGGTGCAACTCTCACAATAAAGCCTCCAGAGGGAATTTAAACATCACAATCAGGGCGAATTTGCTAAAAACTTTGTTTCCAATTCTCTCGCTTTCTAGACATCTCACGGGCTATTCTGATGCTTTTCCATGACCAGCTGGACATTCTAAACAAGTACGTATAGTTAAAATTTCACTAGAAAAAATTCAGGTTTTTCATCGAAAAAGTGCCAAAGGGGGGACCATTTGAAGATTTGAAGTTTTTTGAGAAAAATCCAATCACGCAAATCTTGACGTATGACACACTATCTGGGGTAGAATTATACACTGAATCAGGAAATGTCTTTCGTTTTGGTTCAACAATTACAATAAAGCCTCCAGAGGCAATTCAAACATCACAATCTGGGTGTAATTTATAACAAAATTTGTTTCTAATTCTCTCGTTTTCTAGACGTCTTACGGGCCATTCTGATGCTTTTCCATGACCAGCTGGACATTCTAAACAAGTACGTATAGTTAACATTTCACTAGAAAAAAATCAGATTTTTCATCGAAAAAGTGCCAAAGGGGGGACCATTTGAAGATTTGAAGTTTTTTGAGAAAAATCCAATCACGCAAATCTTGACGTATGACACACTTTTCTGGGTAGAATTGTACGCTGAATCATGAAATGTCTTTCGTTTTGGTGCAACTATTACATTAAAGCCTCCAGAGGCAATTTAAACATCACAATCAGGGCGAATTTGCTAAAAACTTTGTTTCCAATTCTCTCAATTTCTAGGACATCTCACGGACTATTCTGAGGATTTTCCATGACAAGCTGGACATGCTAACAAGTACGTATATTCTAAAAAAAGTACTATATTTTTAAGTTTTCACTAGAAAAAATTCAGTTTTTTTATCGAAAAAGTGCCAAGGGGAGAATTAAAGATTTAATTTTTTTTGAAAAAACCCAAACGAAATTTTGACGTAGACACATTTTTTGGGGGGAAAAAATATAACTGATCGGAAAATGTTTTTGTTTTGGTGCAACTCTTACAATTTTAAACCCTTTCAGAGGCATTTAAAATCACAATCGGGGCAATTTGCAAAAAAATTTTTGTTTCAATTCTCTGTTTCTAGACATCTAAGGGCATTTGTTCTTTTTGACGCTGGCCTTTTAAAAAAAGTAGATAGTTAGTTTTACTAGAAAAAATTAAATTTTTCTTTAAAAAAGTGAAAAAGGGGGGGCCCATTGGAAGATTTAAAAGTTTTTTGAAAAAACCCAAACCAAAGAAAATTTTAAAATAACAAATTTTCTGGGTAAAATTTTACATTGAATCAGGAAATGTTTATTGTTTTGGTGCATAAGCTTTCACTAGAAAAATCAGATTTTTCACTGAAAAAAATGTTAAAGTGGGGACTTTTCACTGAAAAATCCAACCACGCAAATTTTGACGTATGACACACTTTACTGGGGTAGAATTTATACTGAATCAGGAAATTTCTTTTGTTTTGGTGCAACTCTTACAATAATTTCTCCAGAGGGAATTTAAACATCACAATCTGGGTGCAATTTATAACAAACTTTGTTTCTAATTCTCTCGTTTTCTAGACGTCTCACGGGCCATTCTGATGCTTTTTCATGACCAGCTGGACATTCTAAACAAGTACGTATAGTTAAGATTTCACTAGAAAAATTCAGTTTTTTCATCGAAAAAGTGCTAAAGGGGAGACCATTGGAAGATTTGAAGTTTTTTGCTAAAAATCCAACCACGTAAATCTTGACGTATGACACACTTTTCTGGGGTAGAATTATACACTGAATCAGGAAATGTCCTTAGTTTAGGTGCAACTCTCACACTAAAGCCTCCAGAGGCAATTTAAACATCACAATCAGGGTGAATTTGCAAAAAACTTTGTTTCCAATTCTCTCGATTTCTAGACATCTCACGGGCTATTCTGATGCTTTTCCATGACCAGCTGGACATTTTAAACAAGTACGTATAGTTAAGATTTCACTAGAAAAAATTCACTTTTTTCATCCAAAAAGTGCCAAAAGGGGGGACCATTGGAAGAATTGAAGTTTTTTGCTAAAAATCCAACCACGCAAATCTTCACATATTACACAATTTTCTGTGGTAGAATTTTACATTGAATCAGGAAATGTCTTTCGTTTTGGTGCAACTCTCACAATAAAGCCTCCAGAGGGAATTTAAACATCACAATCAGGGCAAATTTGCTAAAAACTTTGTTTCCAATTCTCTCGCTTTCTAGACATCTCACGGGCTATTCTGATGCTTTTCCATGACCAGCTGGACATTCTAAACAAGTACGTATAGTTAAAATTTCACTAGAAAAAATTCAGATTTTTCATCGAAAAAGTGCCAAAGGGGGGACCATTTGAAGATTTGAAGTTTTTTGAGAAAAATCCAATCACGCAAATCTTGACGTATGACACACTTTCTGGGGTAGAATTATACACTGAATCAGGAAATGTCTTTCGTTTTGGTTCAACACTTACAATAAAGCCTCCAGAGGCAATTCAAACATCACAATCAGGGTGTAATTTATAACAAACTTTCTTTCTAATTCTCTCATTTCTAGACGTCTTACGGGCTATTCTGATGCTTTTCCATGACCAGCTGGACAATCTAAACAAGTACGTATAGTTAAGATTTCACTAGAAAAAATTCAGATTTTTCATCGAAAAAGTGCCAAAGGGGGGACCATTTGAAGATTTGAAGTTTTTTGAGAAAAATCCAATCACGCAAATCTTGACGTATGACACACTTTTCTGGGGTAGAATTGTACACTGAATCAGGAAATGTCTTTCGTTTCGGTGCAACTCTTACAATAAAGCCTCCAGAGGCAATTTAAACATCACAATCAGGGCGAATTTGCTAAAAACTTTGTTTCCAATTCTCTCAATTTCTAGACATCTCACGGACTATTCTGAGGATTTTCCATGACAAGCTGGACATGCTAAACAAGTACGTATAGTTAAGATTTCACTAGAAAAAAATCAGATTTTTCACTGAAAAAAATGTTAAAGTGGGGACTTTTCACTGAAAAATCCAACCACGCAAATTTTGACGTATGACACACTTTACTGGGGTAGAATTATATACTGAATCAGGAAATGTCTTTGGTTTTGGTGCAACTCTTACAATAAAGCCTCCAGAGGCAATTTAAACATCACAATCTGGGTGCAATTTATAACAAAATTTGTTTCTAATTCTCT
>JAQJVL010009208.1:0-16779 GCA_035578905.1 Stictocephala bisonia
TACTATGCAGTCTTTTTACTGCCTAATTCTACAAAATTTGTTGATTCACTGGTGTAAAGATATTAGAAAAATATTCTGAGACTTTCTCAATAAGAACTCAGAACCGAGAACCGATTTCAGTAAAAAACCGAACCAGAACCGAAAAAAAATGGAACCGACCCATCACTTGCGGATTTTGTATGGTAATGCGCAAGCGGCCCAGAGGGAATATGAAATTCGCTATCCTGACCGTATTTTTCCAAGTTCACAAGTTTTTCGAGACTCCATCAACGCTTATTAGAAACAGGATCTGTTCAGAGTCTCAAAAAAGAGGTAGGTCAAAATATTGATGTTTTTGCAGAGGAAGATATTTTAAGAAGGGTAGAAGATATAAGCATGAGGCAACTAGCAGCTGATGGTCTTACTCTTTGGAAAGTATCAAAAGTTTTGAAAGATAACATGTTTCTTCCATATTATTTCACTTAGGTCCAGTCTCTAGAACCGAATGATTATGAAAATAGAATGGTGTTCTGTCGCTGGCTCTTGAACACAGACATTGAAGAGTACCACATTTTAAAAAAGATACTGTGGATACATGAGGATGGCCAAAAGTAATCGCATCAGTTGATACAATTTAACTAATGCGAAAATTAACTGATGCACGAGACCACCTGATGCAACAGGAAACGGATATTCCATATATACTGCTCACCTGTTCTGCTTCTATTTGTATCAGACAACACAACAGTCAGTTGATTTCCTATTGAAACATGCAGTTTCTTAAACGGATATTCCATATATACTGCTCACCTGTTCTGCTTCTATTTGTATCAGACAACACAACAGTCAGTTGATTTCCTATTGAAACATGCAGTTTCTTGTTATCAGTTAAATTAAACGTGTTCGTGTATCAAACTCTTAAACTTATTGACTGTCATAGAGTAACAGAAACCTGCTTCAAAATAATTTGTTTGGGTTGTTGCAGTTTGTTTCACAGAATGCCGACTGACCACTTCCTGTTACTTCGCATCAGTTGAATTAAACTGATACATGCTGGCAAATTTAATTGTTACATCAGTTAAGCAAAAGTAGCAGGTTGGCACATCCCTAGATGAGGCACAATTCACTCAAGAGGGAGTTTTCAACTTTCACAACATGCATATCTGGGCAACAGAAAATCCAAGACCTATGAGAGAAACTTCTTTCCAACATTGGTTCAGTATAAATGTGTGGGCTGAAGTTGTTGGCGATGTGTTGGTGACACCGCATTTCTTTCAGGGAAACTTGACAGGAGTAAAATATCTAATTTTTTGAAGCACAACTTGCCTCAACTTCTCGATCAATTAACTCTACAGCAGCAAAGAGAAGAGCTAATCTTCCAGCAAGACGGTGCAGCCCTCATTTCACCAACGATGTTCAAGAGAGGCTGACTGAAAATTACCTGGATTGGATTGATTATGGAGGAACTGTTGCTTGGCCACCCAGTTTTCCAGATTTAACCTACTTGGACTTTTATGTTTGGCTACTCGGACTTTTATGTTTAGAGATACATGAAAAGTGAAGTGTACAAGAGCATTGTTCGGGATGAAAATGTTTTGTGCAACCGCATTATTGATGCTGCTAACAAAGTAAGAAATGAACTGTCATTCAAAGTCACCATGCACGCTATTAGAAAAAGAGCAAGAACCTGTATAAGGGAAAACGGAGGGCAATTTGAACATAAAATAAAGTAAAAGTGTTATTGTTTTTCCAACTCTAATGCACTTTATTTTCATAAACCAAGACCTTGTGTATGTTTGATGTAACAAATAAATAAAATGTAAATATCATTAAAATGAACAATTACACATTTAGTAACATTTAGAACAGTCAGAAACATTTCTTCAGGCAAACTTGTGTGTTTTTGTATTAATTTAGTTTTTTTAATGGTTTTAAGCACCCCTTGTTTTTCAATATTCAAACCACTAAAGCTCGCTAAATTTAAAGAAAACTTATTAGTGTAGCATATTGTTTGAAAGCTTATGAAATGGCACAGTTTTTTATCCAACTTGACACCTTGTATTCGAAGTGTAAAAAATTGCAATAGGCTGTAGTTTTTATACTTTTTACAAAATGTAACAACTTTTTACTTTGGCATAATTTATAATTTTGATTTCTTCTCTAAACCTACAAACCATTGACTTATTATTGGAAATTATGTTAATAGTGTTATTTGTTGAGATATGTCTAGTAGTGCTATGAAATCGCAGTCTTAGATCTCCAAGCACGTGTATTTTAAGAAGAGTGGAAAAATTCTTTTCGAAACCAATTTTGAGAGTTGGAAAGTCTTATAATCTTATAATACTGTACATGTTTCATAAATGTACATGAAGATTAATTATGTATAATATACATCATTAAACTCTGTGTACATTTTACTTTTACCCAAAAATTATTTATAACACTGATGACCAGCCCCCCTGTATATACATTATATATAGTTCGAACAACAGGATATGATAATATAGTGTGAGTTAAGGTGTATGCCATTAGAAAATTTTGGGAGCTCATGCCCTATGCAGTGAACATGATAAGGATATGACAATAACTAAACAGAATAATAACTTGATATATTAGAAATACATGCAATGACCATCAAAATTGACCTATAAACAGAAAAAATTAGGACATAAAAATATCCCACGTAGAAGGGGTTTGGTGAAGGTCCTTCTCTAGTAAACCTAGCGTGCGCACGCGCTCTCTCTCTCTCTCTCTCTCTCTCTCTCTCTCTCTCTCTCTCTCTCTCTCTCTCTCTCTCTCTCTCTCTCTCTCTCTCTCTCTCTCTCTCTCTCTCTCTCTCTCCCTCTCTCTCTCTCTCTCCCCCCTCTCTCTCTCCCTCTCTATGTAATGAAACAATTGCTATAAAACCTTCTTTCTCAACATGCTCAACCCTGAGAGAACACGCCATGAGACAAGGTTATCTTGAGGATGCAAGTCTGCATTTTTTGTAGTTTGTTAAATGACGACTTTCACCTTGTAAAAACCTTCACACTTCACAGCCTAAACTTCCTCCTACACTCTACTGCTTGTTGATAGTGTTTCTTCGAACAACTGTAACACATTTTCTTCATATTGGACACTGAACAAATATATCATAATCCATATCAATCAGTCAAAAGAAAAACAAACAAGTTACTTTATTTATTATTATTTTTCATTATTCATTACTAAGGCGCTGATCGTAGAGATATAGGTGAATTAGTGTGACGAGTGTAGATAAATTACTGTAGTCATTGTTACCAACAAGTGTAGGTCAACTTTTTCCATAGAAAGAGCCATTCTTTTAATAGCCAAACAGCCAGGGTAACTTAAGAACCTACAGCTAAACATGGAATCTTAACCACATAGTATTGGTCTGATTTTCAGCTAATTGACAAGCCTGTTACTTTATTGTCTTCCCTACACAATATTCAGACCTTGATTACCACCCAAAACTTCTCTACAAGTATCCACATTGATAGCAAGCTTCTCTACAAGTATCCACATTGATAGCAAGCATTGAGCGGACACCATGTTGGTATTACGAGGACTGAGCATAGAACCTATTGCCTACAATCTCCACATCACTTTGTGCCAAAGTAGCTGGGTTACAGCGTGCCACTAATGCCGACTAATTTTGTATTAACATATTAGTTACTCAAATAATATAGCAATGATCTTCTGGTTTTGGTTCTGTTAGAATCTGTGGAATCAAGAGCTTCTATGAACCAGAACTGACTCATTCCAAACAAACATTTTTTTGTAATTTCATAAAGAATTCACTTTCTTAACCTGTTATATGAGAACACTATGTTATTTGAGATTAAGCATAGTAAGGCAAGAGAAAGATAACCCAAAGTAATTAAACTTGTTTATACCTGTCCCTTGCTGAAGGTCCATACATGGAGTTGAGCTGATAGTGAAGCATTGGGTCTATGCACTGAGGAGGTAAGCCAAGAGCTGCAGAGCGCTGTAGAGTGACAGGAGAAAACCCACCATGGGGCCTTGCATACTCACTGCAACAAGCTAATATATATTGTAATTGTGATTCATAAAAATTAACAATTACTAACATTATTTTTAATTCCTTTGTTTTAAATAACTGGGTTAAATTAACATTCTTACTGTTTCTACTAAATTATTCATGACTCTTCACTAGCTACTATCATACAAATTATGAACAATTTTGCCCATTTTGCTTTCTTGAACAACAGTCAAAACCATCGCACAAACTGATATTAATCAGTAAAATACTCAATATCTAAATCCCAAATGTAAATGAAGTCACAGTCAGCATTGATATTTGTAGAAATCCTACATTATAATTATAGAAGTTAACCAAACTTGTTAAGCTAAAATTATAATCGAAAACGTAAATCAATCATTCAAACAACTGACAATATAATAGTGGATATCTCTGGTGGGCAGATATGTATGAACTTGAGGCAGAAGATGCAAGGCATCCTGACCTTGGATGGCCACTCTTCCTTACCACCCCATTCCTTACTCACACCACCCCTCTCCCCAGTACATGATCATTTTAGATCATTGCACAGTGAAATTAGCACAACCTTTGCATGTTTGTGCCCCATTGTAAGTGTAATTTACATGGGATGTTCTAATAAATAACTCTCTGGCTGTTTCCCATGTCGTACTAAAGGAATAGTTACTTTACATTATTCTGTGTTATATACCATGGGGCTGTAAAGGGTTGACTATTTTGTTAAATCTGCCATAAGGAAATAATACACTATGTTGAAGTGAAAATTAGTGAAAAATTAGAAGCCACTAGGCAAGTGGAAGAGAACAGTTTTTATAAAACATAGCTGTACATTACAATGTAGTATGTCATCACTTGTTGATTTGATTTACAACATTCGCCAACTATAAATATTTTAAAATGTAGGCTATGGCATTTACTATACTGCTATCACAAGATAAAGTCGTATGAAAATTCACTTACAGTGCTTGTCCCCATTCTTAATTCTAAGCTATCTTTTTCACATGTTAACCAGAATCTAACCTTTCAATAACATGTAGTTTTTCTTAGTTTTTTGCATCTTTAATTCTTCTATTCCTTTGTGTCTTATTTATTTTTAATTTATTGTGCTGCGTTATACTCTGTGTACATAATGTCATATATTGATACTGTTCTGTTACTTAATCTCCAGGTCTAATATTGAGTATTGTACGATATGACATAACATGGCGCGATGTCTAATAAACGCACCTCGTTGGACACCGTGGATCACACCACCTCTTTCCTTACCAACCAACCTTGCCTACCCTCAAGTCACCCCTCAGTCAAGTCCTGGCCTCCGTACCTACCGGCTCCCATGTCCAATGCGGTAATTCAGTTGTACTTATGCATATTATTTCTTACATGTACCCTCCTATCAATATGGACCGATATGTAATAATGGCGATGAGTGTCTTTTTTTACGAATCTACTATCGTGCAGTGAAAATAGTGAAAAGTTACAGTGTAGAAAGGTACATTACATTGAGGGTAACAACATAGTAAGGTATGTTTAAGCTTCATGCCTTTAGACGGCAGTTTCATTCAAGAATTTGAACAGTTGAGTAAATTATTTCAAAACATGTCTTTAATTGGTAGTTTCGGTTCATTTGATAGTTCGGAGGAAACGTGGTCTACTTGTGTAGAGTGATTTGAATTGTACATTCAATATAATGACATTTGGGAAGCTAAAAAAGTGTCTACATTTATAACGGTCATAGGAATTAAAACTTACAACTTACTTAAAGACTTACTAACCTCTAGTAAACCATCGGAGAAGACATTCAATGAAATTGTAAAAAAATAGTTCAAGACCCTCTACACCCGAAACCATCTTTTATAATTGAGCAGTATAAATTTAGCAGGCAGGACCAAAGGGAACATGAAACTGTGGCAGTATATTGTCCAATTGAAACAATTATCGAAACATTGTGAATTTAACAATAACCTTTCCGACTTCTTGAGAGATAGGTTAGTCAGTGGAATCAAGGATTACGCAATAAAGAAAAGACTTTTGGCTGAGGATAATCTCACATTTCAAAAGGCTGAACAACTTGCAACATCTCTGGAATTGGCAGACAAGGATGCAGCATTACTGGCCTACCACCACCACACAAGGAAAATTCGAGCAATTCACAGCACGGCAATCTAAACGCAGCAGTGTATCTAATGTAGTGTCAAGTGTTTTGCAGGTGCATCAGCGTTTCTATTGTGAGAAGAAAGGTCACATAACAAACCAGTGCCGATACTGTGAGTACGTTTGCAACTATTGTAATAAGAAAGGTCATTTAGCAAAAGCTTGTAAATCTAAACTAAGAGGCACAAATAATAAATTTGAAAATAACGTTAAATCAACTAACGCTAACTTCAAAAATAATAGTTCAAGTTTTAAGGTAAATAAATATCAAAAGAAAAGCAAATATAAGTCTAAAGAACATTATGTAGAAGCAGATGCAGTTAATAAAAACAACCCTAATGATGAAATCTATGGTATTTCTAATATTTTTCAATATAATTCAAGCCAATCGGATGTTAATTTTAAAATTACTGAATTTAAAAAAAATTGACTCAATTAAAGTAAAACAAACAAATGAGTTTTGAAATTGACACAAGTGTTTCAGTCATTTCAGATAAATATTTTAAAGAAAATATAAGTTTTGTAGAATTAACATGTCAAGAGATGGGGATAACAAAAAGAAAATATTCATAATTATTTTATTATTAGCCTTTAGCATTTTTTACAATGTATATCAATTTGATGTTAGATTTAGTAGTTTAACTTAGGTGGAGGTCAGATCGAGAGAAGTGTGGTGAAGGTCAGAACTCGGGTCATGGTGCTGGTGGCATTGAGGAGTGGAATATATACGAGGTTGGCGGATGGAGTCGAGAGAGACGAGGGGACGTTGGTCTCTCGAGTGTAAAGGGAAGGTCCTGGGTTTATGTAGGGTCCTAGTCAGGACTTAGGGATTTTTCTTGTTGAGTCGTAATAAAGGGGAGTTATTTTTAGCCAGTTTGAGTTCGAGACGACCTAACACAAGTAAGTAATAATAATATTAGAATTATAAATTTTTACAGGTCCATTGCCAGCAGCACCATTTTCCCAAGTTCATTTGTATTTATGTAGTATTGTATTCATGTATATTTCAGTTAGAGTTGGAGAACCTAATTGTGTAACTATTTAGTATTTTATTGTTGTAAGACTTGTGTTGATTACTTGTTTATATTAAGACATCCTCTTATATTATTATTATTGTGTTTGATTCTTATTGAAGTTATTACTAATTAAATCAATCTATAAGATTTAGCCAAGCGAGTATTGTTATTTACGCCCAAGTCAACGATCCCAGACGTGCGCAAATTACCCCATTTTTTTGAAGGTTCTAGAAAAGGGGGGGTTTGTGACAGGTGGTGGAGACGCCGGTTCAATTCAAGAAGATAGGAGACAGGTGGTAGATGCGCCGACGTTTAATACTCTGAGTTAAAAATATAATATTTCTTTTACAGGAGTAGTGCATTTATATTTTTGTTTTACTTGTTTTTTATAAAAAGTGGGAAACATTTTATAAATTAATAGTGTTTTTTATAAGTTTGTTTTGCCAAATTTAATAAAGCATTTAAAAGAGAGTTTTAAGTTATTAAAGTGTTATTTATGTGCTTGATTTAAGTTTTATTCTTTGAGATACTTTGACATTATAATTTGATAAAATGTTTCTTGATTGATTTTGAGTTAGTTAATTATAAGAGTATATTTCTTTTAAAGTTGTAGATATTTGATTCTTTAAAACGCTTCTTCTTAACGAAGCAGATTGTCCGTTCAGTTTAGTAGGTCAGGTATTTAGCTGACGAACTAGTTAGCAAGGCTCGATTTCAACGGACATTGACACATTTGTTTTGCACATTCTTTTCCTTGTTTAACAAATTATGGGTTATTTTGAGTTATGAGTTTAGACAAACTTTCCTTAACTGATATTTGGGGTTTAACTAGTAATCAGGCTATAAAAATTTTAGACGATTTACAAATAAAAATTCATTCAGGGGCTTCTTTAACCGAGCTTAGAGCTTTAATTGCTAGACATAAAAAACAAATCCTGGAAGCTAAACCCGTTGATAAAGATCAGGAAGAACAGTCGGGTGAAAACGAAAACTCCCAAGAAAAAGCTTACGAAAATCAAGAAGAGGCGGACGGGCTCGTGAATAGTTACACAAACCAAGAGGCTTTAGACAGCCGTACAAGTATCCAAAGTAATATTTACGAAGATATAGATTCACAAATAGACGATTTTAGTTCACGGCAATCGACACCCTCTCCAGACATACTAAATACAGAAATAAACATGGCTACGGAAAAACTTCCATTTTTTCACCCTGGGACATTTTCGGGTTCAATGGCAGAGTCCATTGACAGTTTTCTAACACGAATGGATAGGGCTGCCTTAGTAAATAATTGGTCAGAAGATAAGAAAAAAACCTATTTACCAATGTATTTAACAGATACAGCTTTAACTGTTTTTGATAACCTAGAAAGAAAAAACCCTCGTATGACTTGGGAAGAAATAAAAATCGAACTTTGCAAAACTTTTTCACCTGTTGAGTCACATGAACTTTTATTAGCAAAATTAAACAGTAGGGTGCAGCTACCCACAGAAAGCGTAGTACAATATATGGCCGATGTTGAGAGACTTTGTGCATTAACAGACAGGGATATGGACGAGAGCAAAATTTGTAATCACATTTTAAAGGGACTAAATCCAGGAACGCTTCAATTAGTGGCGTTAATGGATAACTCAACCTTAAGTAAATTAAGGAAAAATATATCAAAATACGAAATGTCGTCTTACATGATGAAACAACGGTTAGGGCTGGAAAACACAAGCGTCGGCACAGGGATAGTAAACAAGGAAGAGGACATAAACCACAGGATGGACAGCGTCGAAAATGCAATGAGACGACTACAGATCAGCATGGTGAGGGACAGTCAAAACAACAAATCAGGAGGGGAAAACTACTACAACTACAGAGGGAACCGACAGGACCAGAGGGGATGGCAAAACAATTACAGACAAAAGGACTACAGCGGGCCAAGTTTCAACCACGAGTTTGAGCGAGACGACTACAGACATCGACATCAAGAATACAGACGGGGGTGGCAGAATCAAGATTACACGAGAGGTAGAGAAAACAACTACAGGACCAGAGGTGGATACGACTACAGGGCAGAACGAGCAGGAGGTCAACATCAAGGGAGGACATGGAGAAATGAAGATAGAAGACAGAACGAGGTTACTTCCAACTACAACAGAAATAGGGGTAGAAGTCCAGTACCACCAAACTATCCACGGAACAGGGATGATTCGAGGAAAAACAATGAGGAAGGATGTTTTAGATGTGGATCAATGGAACACTACGCTAGGGGTTGCAAAGCTAATTTCAAAAAAACTAGACATGCCGGAGGGCAATCTACCCTCTGAAGGCGGAAAAGAAATTCGGAAACATCTTTACAAACATGGTTCAATACCAAGGCTGAGTGATGCGAGGCCACAGGAGGAGTCAAGGTCGGGAATACGAGGTCAAGTCAGCGAGAAATCTACAACTGCTGACGCTCCCATAATGTCAACAATGAACAATGCTGACCTCGCTTTGAACTTAGAGGCGACTGTGAACGATAAACGATTGTATGTAATTATAGATTCAGGAAGTAACGTGAGTTTGATAGATGATTCCCTTATCAACTCAAAAACAATAATAAGAAAATCGAATACAATTTTGACTTCAGCGAACGGGACACCTTTAGAAGTGTTGGGCATCACACAAATAAATTTATTAATAGATGGAATTGTATTTCAGCAAACGGTACATGTGGTAAGAAACCTAAATTGCAAGGCATTATTAGGCAATGATTTTTTACTTGATAAAAAGGTAATAATAAACTATGAACATAAAACTTTAAGATTAAAAATGGGAGAAAATTTTCACACTATGAATATGGGACACAAGTGGGTTACTGAAGTATCGAAAAACGGATTTTTTTCCAATAAGCTCGTTTTTACCACACAAGACGTTCAGTTAAAACCACTTCAAAGAACTTCAGTACCAATTATTATTCAAGGAGAAAACTTTAATCTCAATTCGTCGGAATTTTTGGCTCACTGCAACATGATAGAAAAAAGGAACTTATTTTGTTGTAAGGCAAGCGATGGGAATTTGTCAAAAGTGGAAATAACAAATTTATCTAGGACAACGACAACATTGTTAAACAACACGTGTGTGGGAGAGTTGCGATATTTTACCAATTATTCTGTCGACTTGATACAGGACAACACTAGTTTTGGCAACATAAATACAGACCAACCTTTACAGGATTTAGCAGGAAACAAAATTGATTTAAATCCAAATTTGTCACCAGAAAAATATAAAAAAGCAAAGGAACTAATATTAAAATATCGTCATGTATTTGCTAAAAATGATGATGATATCGCAATTGCTAATGTTACGCCATGTACATTTGAAATGAAGACGGAAAAGCCAATTCATTGTGCGCCATATCGTTTATCTCAAGCTGAAAAAGTGGAATTAGATCGCCAGATCGATCAATTGGAAAAAGCAGGGATTATAAAAAAAGCTAGGACAGATTTCGCTTCACCAGCATTTTTAGTAAAAAAACCAAACAATAAAATGAGATTAGTTGTCAACTATACTGAACTTAAAAAAAACATAGTTCAGGATCGCTTTCCTCTTCCTAGAATTGATACTATTTTAGAGACTATGGAAGGGTCACACTATTTTTCAAATTTGGACATAAACCAAGCATTTTTTACCTTACCCTTAGATCCAAAATGTCAGAAATACACTGGATTTGTTACACATAAGGGATTATATGTCTTTCAAACGTGTCCTATGGGAATAAGTATTGCGAGTCAATGCTTTACAAGGGCAATGACTGGTTTATTTTCAGATTTGTTGTACAGTCAGGGAATTGTAATATATGTGGATGACGTATCAGTTGCCAGCCCAGATTTTGACACGGGCCTAGAAAGGCTAGAAAAAGTTTTTCAAAGATTGCAAGAGGGAAACTTGAAAATAAAAACAAGCAAATGTCATTTCTTATATGAAGAAACAAAAATGTTTGGTTTTAAAATAAATAAACATGGAATTCAACCTTTGGAGGAAAGGACTGAAGCAATCAAATGTCTTTCTGCACCTAAGACTTTAAAAGAGGTTCGATCTTTTTTGGGGGCCACCTCTTACTATAGAAAATTTATAAAAAACTACAGCACTATTGCCAGCCCACTTACAGACCTTACAAAAAAGGATAATACAAAATTTAAATGGGAAATAAAGCACCAAGAGGCCTTTGACACTTTAAAGAACGCACTTATTAACCCACCAGTTTTGTGTTTTTTCTCCGACAGAAAGGATACTGTGTTAAGGACGGACGCTAGTTATAAAGGTATAGCAGGTGAACTTTTACAAATTCAAGAAGATGGAACTTTGAAACCTGTTGCTTATGTAAGCAGAAAACTGTCCAAAGCTCACGCTAACTGGTCAGCTAGCGAGATTGAATTATATGCAATTGTTTATTGTTGTTTCCATTTCAGAAGTTTGTTATATGGGAAATACTTTGAAATACAAAGTGACCATAGCAGTTTAACCTATTATACACAGTTTAAAAATCTAACCTCAAGATTAAATAGGTTAGCTTTAAAATTATTGGAGTTTGATTTCAAGATAGTACACAAGACAGGAGCCAGTTTGAAGGTGGCCGATCTTTTGAGTAGATTTCCCACTGATAAGGAAATCGATCAGGAAATTGCTTCAGAAGAAGTCCTAATAAATGTAATAAAAACGATAAACTTAGAAAAATTACAACTGGAAGACCCAGCTTTGTTTAAAATTAGAATGGCATTGACTAATCCGGAAAATGCAGAAAAACGATTAATGAGGACATCTAGGTTGTTTGTTTTGAAAGATGGCATTCTGTATCGAAAAATGTTTACTCCATGGCAATCCAAGGAAGTAATCGTGTTGCCAAAAGTGCTGATTAAAGATGTTTTGCAAGCTTACCATAATGCACTAACAAGTGGGGCACATTCCGGCATATCAAGAACATATGCAAAAATCCAGAGTAAGTACTATTGGGAGAATATGTCAACAGACGTTAGGAATTATGTCAAGTCATGTTTGGCGTGCCAGATAAACAAATCAGACAAACAGAAACCAGCGGGATTGCTCAAGCCTATCATTCCGACGTGTCAGCCTTTTACCGACATAACGATTGATTATGTTTCTCCCCTCACAAGAAGCAATAAGAAACAATACATCTTGGTTTGCGTAGATGCAACTACTCGTTACGCTGTTTGTCAAACTAGCGAAAATGCTGATGCCAAAACCACTGCAAAATTTATTTTACATAAAATAATTCCTAGGTTTGGAGTACCATGTAGAATACACTCTGACAGAGGCACGCATTTTGTTTCTGAAATGTTGAAACAACTTTATGAAGGATTGGGAATAGAAATGAAAATTTCCACGAGTTTTCACCCTCAGTCAAATGGTGTGTGTGAACGTTTTTATAGTACGTTAATGACAATGCTTAAAGGCTACGTAAATGAACGACATTCAGATTGGTCAAAATTTGTTGATTTTGTAACTTTTGCATATAACACAGCCACTCAAACAAGTTTGCTTCACTCACCATTCTACTTATTACATGGATTCGAAGCCACACAACCCATAGATTTAGCCATATTACCGAAGATTCCGGACTACGATGTGTTGTCATCACTAGAGGTGCTTCATAAAGTAAGAGCCGAAATACCTGAAATAATTAAGAACGCCCAAGAGAAACAGAAAACACGCTATGATTTGGGGAGGCGTGAAGTTATATATAAAGTAGGGGACCAAGTATTGTTACGAGTTCCTTTTAAGTCAACAAAAGGATCAAGAAAGTTGGCGCCTCTTTATAAGGGTCCTTTCAGGATCACTAAAGTAATATCACCTTTGAACTATGAATTGGAACTGCTAAGGTATGGAAGATGGCAGAAAGATGTTGTTCACGTTAGCAGATTAAAGGCTTTTTATAAAAAGGAGGCCGAATCAGAAAGTGAGGTTGCAGTCCCTGAATGAATATAATAAAAAACCTTTCAAATATTTAAAATGGGGCTTGTGTTCATGTCAATAAAAATCGAGTTTTGTTAATTGTATTGATTTAAAGAGATTTTTATGAATTTTCAGTTTTATTATCATATTGTACTTTAAGTTTGTTATGTACTGATCTAAACTTACTGGGTTTTTTTTAGACAATAAGGTGTGTTTACAGATTAAAATGGAGTCTATTACAAGGAGTTTACAACATGTTTAAATCATATATTGTTTTATATCTCAATCTGTTTATGATTTTGTATTTTGTATGCTTTGATTTTGGTTTGTATATATAATTATGATATGTTTATTAATAATGATGATTAATTATCTGTCAATAAGTATGTTTACAGAAATTGACGACTGCCAAGAGCGGACAAGGTTGCGCGTGCCATTGGTTGCTGTTTACAAACAAATTAACTATTTGGGCCAACTTGTATAGTCAATATGTGGAATGTTTTGTAAACTTGTTTATGCTAACGCACCTATATTTGTTAAATACGAGGGTGTTTGTAAAACTGGTTTGAAAATTTAAATCTTATTTGTTGGAAAGGGTTTTGTTGTAACAACAGATTTTTTAAATATTTATTGTAATTATTTATATAAATTGATTAATTGTGGTTATTGTTAAAAAAGTTGTATAGAATTTATAGTTTATACCTTTGATGATATTTGACCAAGAATATATTATTTTATTATTTAAACTGTTATAATTGTTTGTATAAAATGATTAATTGTGGTTATTGTTAAAAGAGTTGTATAGAATTTATAGTTTATACCTTTGATGTTATTTAACCAAGATTATATTATTGTCTTATTTAAACTGTTATAAATTATTTTTAAGATTATTTAGAGGTTTATGGTAAATGATAGATAACGAAATAATAAAAATAAATAAAATGATAGTAATAGAAACAATGTTTTTAGCGGTTACCATGTTTTTGGGAACAGTAGAAGGTCATGTGAAGGTTTTTCCAGGTGGACATTTTAAACAATTATATCCATTATCCTTATATGAAAGTTCGGTACCCTTAACCTATATAATACCACATGATTTCCTTGCCTATACTACAGCATCACATTTTTCACTTCCTACGTCTCCTTTCAACAACCCATACTTGGCAAGAATGACTGGAATAGCAGTGGAGTTGGACAGACAGATTGAAGGTTTGCAGACCAGGATGGGCCCGAAGATGAACGCTACTTTAAGAACAAGAGGACAAAGAGCTATAGAATCTATAGGGGATTTCCTCCACTGGGGATTTGGAACAGCTACAGATGGTGAATTGCACAGTCTGACCAACAACGAGGAAGCCGTAAATAAACACCTCAACGCTCTTCAAGACGTTGTGAAAGGCGACCATGTGGACCTTGTACACTCCATGGACAGTATGAAGGGGTTCTCGACGAACGTCACTAAAGTATTGGCTAAAGTTAATGCGGCTCTGAGGATGATGGAAACCAACGTGAAGAACAACGTACCAGAAGAAGAGGTATTTAGGAGTTTGTTAACTTATATAATACGACTGCAGGCTCAAGTTTACCACAATTTATTCCTGGAGGATTGGGAGGATACCCAGTTGAAGTGTAGAGTAAACTTATTGTCTTCTTCACTTGTTACTAGAGATGTTTTGACTTCGGACTTAAAGATTTTAGCTACAAATATTTCAATGGATGGCTATAAGATAGCACTCTCAACGTCCGACATAGAGATATTTTACACTTTGCCTTTAACATCGTGTAAAATTTCACCAGGGAAGATTATTGTCACGGTGAAGATTCCTGTAAAAAGGATTGAAGACAGTTGGACGTTATATGAATACATTCCATCTCCTTTGGCCTGGAAAAACTACACCTGTGTGTTATCACGTGAACCAGTGTACATCGCAGCGAGCCAGGACAAGTATGTGACGATCGCTGGGAAACAGTTGGAAGAATGTAAGAAGACTTCAGGATTATGCTTGATACCACGACAGAGAAAAGGAGGGAGCGTTTCAGCGTCCTGCGCAGAGAAGATGTTCAAAAGAGAGCCTGTAAACAGTCTACGAGAGACCTGCCCGTTCATCTGTGACACTGCACGACAAGGGATATTGATTACAGAAGTTGGGTTTGATTCCTACATAATTACTCATCCTACCAAGTTTCTTTCTTTGAATTGTTCTAATTCCTCAATCCAATTTCCTACAAACTATCCTGGAGCCTTTGAAATTGTTTTACCTTGTGATTGTTTCCTAGCCGAAGGAAAATCCATTCTTATATCCCGGAAATATCCTTGTTTTTCAAACAATCATGATCCTATAATGACACATATATTACCTGTACTGTGGACTTCCTTAGACAACATTTCCTTAAATCCTTTGGAAAAACTAGCGAGGCCTACTTTTCAAAATTTTTCTAACGTTTTAGATTTAAACTGGAACTTAGTTTCTCCAGCTTTTGTGATTCATAATCAAATTCCAGAAACTGCCTTTGAGCACGTAGAACTCCCAAACACATGGTACGACATATATGACGTAGCATCCCTTAAGTATTATATTTTGTTTGGATGGCTAACTTTGTTATCTTTAGGAAATTTATACTTATTTTTTAAACTTTACATTTTGGCTATTATGTCTAGAGACAAGCCACCAAGATTGCCACCCAGAATTTCAGTTTAATATGTATTAGTACTTTGTTTAGGTGATATATATAGATATTAATGGAAAAATTCTGTATATTTCAATTGGCGAGGGCGCCAATTTAGGGAAGAAAGGGGGATGTCAAGAGATGGGGATAACAAAAAGAAAATATTCATAATTATTTTATTATTAGCCTTTAGCATTTTTTACAATGTATATCAATTTGATGTTAGATTTAGTAGTTTAACTTAGGTGGAGGTCAGATCGAGAGAAGTGTGGTGAAGGTCAGAACTCGGGTCATGGTGCTGGTGGCATTGAGGAGTGGAATATATACGAGGTTGGCGGATGGAGTCGAGAGAGTCGAGGGGACGTTGGTCTCTCGAGTGTAAAGGGAAGGTCCTGGGTTTATGTAGGGTCCTAGTCAGGACTTAGGGATTTTTCTTGTTGAGTCGTAATAAAGGGGAGTTATTTTTAGCCAGTTTGAGTTCGAGACGACCTAACACAAGTAAGTAATAATAATATTAGAATTATAAATTTTTACAGGTCCATTGCCAGCAGCACCATTTTCCCAAGTTCATTTGTATTTATGTAGTATTGTATTCATGTATATTTCAGTTAGAGTTGGAGAACCTAATTGTGTAACTATTTAGTATTTTATTGTTGTAAGACTTGTGTTGATTACTTGTTTATATTAAGACATCCTCTTATATTATTATTATTGCGTTTGATTCTTATTGAAGTTATTACTAATTAAATCAATCTATAAGATTTAGCCAAGCGAGTATTGTTATTTACGCCCAAGTCAACGATCCCAGACGTGCGCAAATTACCCCATTTTTTTGAAGGTTCTAGAAAAGGGGGGGTTTGTGACAAACACCCACAGAGTTAGTTTTGAGTTCTTATACACATGAAAAAATTAAACCTGTAGGAAAAGTAATTGTAAATGTCAAAAATCAGTCACTTCAAAAATGTTTAGAATTGTATGCTATCAATAATGGTTCTAATCCTC
>JAQJVL010009209.1:0-16799 GCA_035578905.1 Stictocephala bisonia
TTAAAATAAAGAACTTATATCCCCTTATTAATTTAGCTATGATTATATTTAAATTAACTATTTATTAATAAAAGTACCATTTTCTATTAAGTTCAAGCGTGTTGCGGACAACAATATAGGCTATTATTTGCAGTTTTTCGAAAAATAATATTTTTCTGATATAAGGGATTTAATATTATCCAGTCGTAATGGGTAACAAATATACATACAAAATTATAGAGAGAAAATGTCTCACGAATAGTTAGGCACGGTTCACTATTTAGAGGTCCACTTTATTTAACATGAGAAGGCAAATTTAAACATCACTTAACAAATCTTAAACTAACACTGATTATTTTGATCGATCAGAGGGAGGATGCTCAGAGAATCACTGGTTTCACATTTTTCAGACTGACAAATGACACAATCTGGCCAACAATGACGTCACAGGAGTCCCGTAGTAATAGTTCCGGGACCCTCCACTTGGGAGCGTGCTGAGAGATAACAGATGGTCTAACCCTCCCCTCCTAGCCACCGGGTTGTTTTATGATTATTTATTGCTGGAGCTTGTTTTAATATGCCGTAAGAGGTTGCGGCTAAAGTGCCGCGCAACACTTTGGAAACACTTATTAATCTTTCTAAAAGACGAGACTCTTCTAGCTCGTAAATTATATTAATGACAGTATTTTTGATGGAGGAATACCACAATTCATGTACGGACAAAATAATATATATATATATATATATATATATATATAATTATACAAATAGTTATTAATATGTACAGTAAAAAATAATTAATTGAAGTAATTGCTAACAAAATATGACAAATTGATTGATTTTAAATTAAGAGTTTTATTTAATTATATGGTAAAAGTTTAATTATTGATTAAATGACATAATTGAACAATTAAATTCTTGTAGCTTTACTAATTTTTTATTACTATTCTTTAAAAAAAATAATAATACCAATCACTATATTTACTATGGAATTTGATGCTGAAAAATATTAAGAATCTAGGTAAGATGGTCATTGAAAGAAAGTGGGGTCTCTCAAGGGGTCCTTTGTACAATTAATCAAGCGTTGGAAATTAAGTAATCAGTTAAAGAGACCTTCTTAACTTCTGTAAAACAATATTTTGCCTAAATATTGATTTTTTGTTGAAAATGAATTTAATAGTTAGTCTATAGGTAAATCTCTTTCGTAAAATTATACCCTTGATTATATACGCACCTGCGTATATAATCAAGGATTATACTCTTAGGCGTTTTAACCCTGAAAATATGGGCTCTTACTCACCAGTTCCGACACCACTATAAAAAACATCAACTCGTTAAAGTATAAATATATTTCAAAATAATACAAAACGATTGCTTATATTTATTCAAGATTAATACATACTTTTTTTACAAATTGTCACTGGTGATGTAATTTGTAATAAATACCACAAAGACAATAAATTAAAAAAACTATTCAACTTACCAGCAATTTCAGAAAATTTTGCAAATTATAAGTATTTGGCAAGAAAACCATGAGAACTTATAAATAACAGTGCACCTACACTTAATGACATTTTTTATTTCACCGACAAAATAAATAATAATTTGATACACATCACGTAAAAATCTTTAATACAGCGTTGTGAAATAAAATTTTATTTTTAAAAATACGGATAATATAGCGTTTTTAATTAATTGGCTTTGTTATGTTGCCTGTCTGATTATTGGATTAAATTATAGGTCCTTTAATTACTCTGGCTATTGGGCTATTAATAAATAGCTCTGTTTGAGAAACAGTCGACATTAGTTATTAGCAATGACTAAAATCGTCATTTTCACTCATCAAACTCACTCGCCCTCATATTCGCCCAGATCGGCGACTTACTAATACTAAGTCACTAGGATAACTCATAATCTAATTAAAATAAATATACTTTAATTTCAAAATATTTACTAAAACTAAAAATAAGCTTCAAAATATCAACTTTAATAACACTTATAATCTAGACACTAATCTAAATTCAAGAGAACAATACGTAGATTTATATCCCTTTAAAATATACGTACGATATAAACAAAGGTGCTGTAAATTTACTAAACATAAATTCGACAAGTACATTTTTAACGCTTCTAAATAGAATTTATAAAATATAAAAGTAAAATAACTAGAAATCGAGCACACATATGTGACATTTACCCACCCAGCAGACACTTAGATTGACATTTACCCACCCAGCAGACACTTAGATTGACATTTACCCACCCAGCAGACACTTAGATTGACATTTACCCACCCAGCAGACACTTAGATTGACATTTACCCACCCAGCAGACACTTAGATTGACATTTACCCACCCAGCAGACACTTAGATTGACACTTACCCACCCAGCAGACACTTAGATTGACATTTACCCACCCAGCAGACACTTAGATTGACATTTACCCACCCAGCAGACACTTAGATTGACACTTACCCACACCGCAGATACTTAGATTGACATTTTACCCACCCAGCAGAAACTTAGATTGACACTTACTTACCACCCAGCAGACACTTAGATTGACATTTACCCACCCAGCAGACACTTAGATTGACACTTACCCACCCAGCAGACACTTAGATTGACATTTACCCACCCAGCAGACACTTAGATTGACACTAACCCACCCAGCAGACACTTAGATTGACATTTACCCACCCAGCAGACACTTAGATTGACACTTACCCACCCAACAGACACTTAGATTGACACTTACCCACCCAGCAGACACTTAGATTGACACTTACCCACCCAGCAGACACTTAGATTGACATTTACCCACCCAGCAGACACTTAGATTGACATTTACCCACCCAGCAGACACTTAGATTGACACTTACCCACCCAGCAGACACTTAGATTGACATTTGCCCATCCAGCAGACACTTAGATTGACATTTACCCACCCAGCCCACCTAGCAGACACCTAGATTGACTTTTAACTGGTCCTGGTATAAACTTGGATATTTTAACAACATAACGGCGAAGATAAGGAAATATTTATACTAATACGAAATAAAAGTAAGATGCGAACTAAACCTTAATGTGATACGTAATTATAACTTAAATACTGTCATAATCGTTGAGGTGGGTGGGGGGAGGGATTTAAGGTGTTCTGTGTGTTTCAAGAGGCTCATCTCTCAGTCTATTCCATTCCGGAATTCCCCCGTCACAAGTAAAAACATCTGCAAGCTGCCTACGTGATTCAATTAAGTCTATGGTTTGATTTAAAAACAATAAAATTTATATTAAATTAGTTTAAAAATGAATACAATTTAAATACGTGTTTTGAATTAACATATAAATACGACATGCGAATACATTTAAAAAAATTAATATTATTAAACATTTTATTAGGCCATATTCTTAAAATATGATTAGACAAAAATGGTTAAAAAAAATTCCAAATATCAATGTTTAATGTTCTTTTAACAATTTAACAGTTTAAAACAAGAAACAAAAGTTTACTTGCAACCGCTAACTATTTTATCTTAGTTAAAGTAAATTAATAAATTAAGTTACATTACATTTCTGTAGTTTAGATTAAACAATTTTACTATATATTCTGAAGTAAACCATGCGAAAATATCAAATAAAGAGTAAAATTAAAAAAAATTTAAAATGCATAGTTTAAATCATAAAAACAGTTTTGAAAGAAACTATTTATGTTCTTTAGAAATACATACATTAAAACGTTTTAGGATTAAAAATGTAGAGATTGTTTAATTGTTATTCAAGGTCAAATTATTTTAGTGACTATACTAAATTGTATGTTGATTTATGATAATATGTATCAATAAATGTTCTTATGGCATTTGATATTCTAATCGTAGTTTATCCGTAACATATAAAAATTTGGCATTTTTTGCAAAAAAAAAAGTAAAATTTGTACAACACAAATAATTATTATACAGCATACAAGAACTATGCTATCTTTCACCAATTTTGGAAAAACACGCTTACCATCCTCAGTCCAGAGGGCTCACAAAGGAATGGAACTAGCTTTAATAACACCGTTTTGTTTGATATTTGTTACAGTCGAGGATCTACTGGTATTTGATTGTTCATCATTACTTCGGCTGATGAAATATTACTGGTTAAGTACCGTAATAATAATGGAAAATATATATTATGTTTAAATATTTATTACTGATTTTATTTATTTATTTTTTTTTAATGGTAGCTGACAACAAATCATAAGCTGTATATATATATATACTAACGGTCTTCTTACTTGCTGAAAACATTATATTTATAAGTAAAATATTTGAGATTGTAAACATAGTATATATATATATACCTTTAGTGTCTGTAGTATATTAAGGATGTGGTGTATGTTTCTTCTGATTATTCTGTTCCAAAAAGTGTCTGTTAGATTTTTTCATCAAACCTCATTGTTGTAGATAGGAAATCAAGTAACGATAGAAACATCGAATATTAATATGAACATAAAGTATCGATATATACATCGAATATAGATAGGCCCATCAAGTATCGATAAGGACATAGAGTTTTGACAGTTACATCAAGTATTGATAGAAATATCGAGTGTGGATAGGAACATATGTATAGATAGGAACGTCAAGTATCGATAGGAAAA
Organism: Stictocephala bisonia; assembly: GCA_035578905.1. Lineage (NCBI taxonomy): Eukaryota > Metazoa > Arthropoda > Insecta > Hemiptera > Membracidae > Stictocephala > Stictocephala bisonia. Next base: position 4,623 of record JAQJVL010009209.1, read on the forward strand.
CCTAGTGAGTATACGAATAACATGTATCGATAGGAACATAAAATATCGATAGGAACATCGAGTACCGATAGGAACATCGAGTATCGATAGGAACATCAAGTATCGATCGGAACATCGAGTACAGATAGAAACATCGAGTATATGAAGGAACATCAAGTATCGATAAGAATATCGAATAGCGGGACTCTAGACATATACATTTGTAACAAATTATTCATCTTTCTTTTTTATTTCATTTGTAATAGGCACATTATGCCCCCAACCAATCAATATAAGAAACCTTTGTACTCAGTCGGTACATTGTTGTGTTGGGAACAAAACCCAATATCCGCTGAAAGACCTTGTTTATTTAAAGGGGAAATTACAGCTCAAGGCTTCAGTTTTGCTCCTTTTCCTACCAGTTAGTTTAAACAAAACCCAACAAGACTAAGACGTAGTTTTCACATTCATTTATGGTTTCGATCAAGAACTAATTTATTAAAAAAAATAATACTATTGAGATAATAGAAATATACTTCTGAAATATAAAAATGTAATTGTGGTTGTTATTTTCTAAAGGTATTTACGTACGGCTAACTAAAATTTTGTTTCTTCGTTGTGTTATGCCAAATTGATCAACATTTTGAAACATGAGTTTGGGTATATAGGAATTTAAGTATGTTGATACACAGGCCCCAAACACTTTTTTTACAAATACCTATCCATCAAACCGACGACAAATTAGATCCAAAATCAAATGTTACTTGTTGCAAACTAATTTAGTAAATATATAATTATACATAACAAAAATAAAGAATGATGCTAGTTAAATTAAATGTTCTGGCTGTTAGCATATTTATTGGAAGTCAATAAGAGTTATACAATCTAAAAATGACTTAAAATCGTGTGGTTATTTGCTTAATTATGTTGACGAAAGTGTCAATTTACATAAACAATTGAGACCAATCAAAGATAAGAATAAATATTTATATCGATACTTAATAATTGCTTAGTACAATAGATCAGTAGCTAATTTGTGTTAATGAAGGCCTAATTTTATAGTAATATGAAAAACCCATGACACTCAAACCCCTTTTAGTTGCTTTTTTAAAAATATATATTCATAATGCACTATAGTAAAATTTATATTTAATAAAATTACGAACAATTAGACAATTTTTGGATGCCATTTTACCAGACAGAATGAATTTATGATTACAAAACACACAACTGACGCACAAATCAAGGAAAGTGAAAACTATCTGGCTGTATTTGAGAGGTATATAATCCTCAGTTTTATGGCTTTCTGGTGGTATGTGTAAAATGTAAATGAGATGAGATGAGAGGGTGAGTTTTATAGCGTTAAGGTCTTGGCTTGGGGATCTCATGACAGAGGGGGAACATGACTTGGCACTCAAACAAAATCGGAAATGAGGAAAAATCACATTTAATCTTTGAAGAGGTTTTGCGATAGTATTAAACAAATTCAATAATCAAAGAACATGCTAAGTTGAAAATATCGATCATAAACCCATATACAAGCAAATAATAATTTACAAATAATGATTGTGATAGCTTACCTAGCCTTAAAATATGTATCGTGGAAGCTAACCTAGTATCCTTACAATATGTATCGTGGAACCTTACACTGCCTCCTTGCATTACAGATCGTGATATCTTAGATCGTGATATCTTATCTAGCCTCCTTACAATACGAATCGTGGAAGCTTACACGGCCTCCTTGCGTTATAGATCGTGATATCTTACCTAGCCTCCTTACAATACGAATCGTGGAAGCTTACACGACCTCCTTGCATTATAGAACGTGATTTCTTACCTAGCCTTCTTACAATATGAATCGTGGAAGCGTACACGACCTCCTTTGCATTATAGATCGTCATATCTTACCTAGCCTCCTTACAATATGTATCGTGGAAGCTAACCTAGTATCCTTACAATATGGATCGTGGAAGCTTACACGACCTCCTTGCATTATAGATCGTGATATCTTACCTAGCCTCCTTACAATAAGGATCGTGGAAGCTTACACGACCTCCTTGCATTATAGATCGTGATATCTTACCTAGCCTCCTTACAATAAGGATCGTGGAAGCTTACACGACCTCCTTGCATTATATATCGTGATATCTTACCTAGCCTCCTTACAATATGGATCGTGGAAGCTTACACGACCTCCTTGCATTATAGATCGTGATAGTTTACCTAGCCTCCTTACAATGTGGATCGTGGAAGCTTACACGACCTCCTTGCATTATAGATCGTGATATCTTACCTAGCCTCCTTACAATACGAATCGTGGAAGCTTACACGACCTCCTTGCATTATATATCGTGATATCTTACCTATTCTTCTTACAATATGAATCGTGGAAGCGTACACGACCTCCTTGCTTTATAAATCGTGATATCTTACCTAGCCTCCTTACAATATGTATCGTGGAAGCTAACCTAGTATCCTTACAATATGGATCGTGGAAGCTTACACGACCTCCTTTTATTATAGATCGTGATATCTTACCTAGCCTCCTTACAATTAGGATCGTGGAAGCTTACACGACCTCCTTGCATTATAGATCGTGATATCTTACCTAGCCTGCTTACAATAAGGATCGTGGAAGCTTACACGACCTCCTTGCATTATATATCGTGATATCTTACCTAGCCTCCTTACAATATGGATCGTGGAAGCTTACACGACCTCCTTGCATTATAGATCGTGATTGCTTACCTAGCCTCCTTACAATATGGATCGTGGAAGCTTACACGACCTCCTTGCAATATAGATCGTAATATCTTACCTAGCCTCCTTACAATAAGGATCATGGAAGCTTACATGACCTCCTTGCATTATAGATCGTGATATCTTACCTAGCCTCCTTACAATATGAATCGTGGAAGCTAACCTAGTATCCTTACAATATGGATCATGGAAGCTTACACGACATCTTTGCACCATAGATCGTTATAGCTTACCTATCTTCCTTACAATAAGGATCGTGATAGCTTACCTAGCCTCCTTACAATATGAATCGTGGAAGCTAACCTAGTATCCTTACAATATGGATCACGGAAGCTTACACGACCTCCTTGCATTATAGATCGTGATATCTTACCTAGCCTCCTTACAATAAGGATCGTGGAAGCTTACACGACCTCCTTGCATTATAGATCGTGATAGCTTACCTAGCCTCCTTACAATATGGATCGTGAAAGCTAACCTAGTATCCTTACAATATGGATCATGGAAGCTTACACGACATCTTTGCATCATAGATCGTCATAGCTTACCTATCTTCCTTACAATAAGGATCGTGATAGCTTACCTAGCCCCCTTACAATATGGATCGTGGAAGCTTACCTAGCCCCCTTACAATATGGATCATGGAAACTTACACGACCTCCTTGCATTATAGATCGTGATAGCTTACCTAGCCTCCTTACAATATGGATCGTGGAAGCTTACACGACCTCCTTGCATTATAGATCGTGATAGCTTACCTAGCCTCCTTACAATATGGATCGTGGAAGCTTACCTAGCCCCCTTACAATATGGATCATGGAAACTTACACGACCTCCTTGCATTATAGAACGTGATAGCTTACCTAGCCTTCTTACAATATGGATCGTGGAAGCTTACACGACCACCTTGCATTATAGATCGTAATAGCTTACCTAGCCCCCTTACAATATGGATCATGGAAGCTTACACGACCTCCGCATTATAGAACGTGATAGCTTACCTAGCCTCCTTACAATATGGATAGTGGAAGCTTACACGACCACGCATTATAGATCGTGATAGCTTACCAAGCCTCCTTATAATACGGATAGTGGTAGCATACAAGGTCTCCTTACAAAATGAATTGGTTTTGCTTACCTAGCTTCCTTACAATATTGATGATTGTTTACCTAGCTCCCTTACAACAAGAATCATTGTAACTTACCCAACTTCCTTACAATATAGATCATGGTAACTTACCTAGTTCCCTTACAATATGGTTGTAGTTACCTAGCTCACTAACAACGGTAGCTTACTCAGCTCCCTAACAATACGGTTCACGGTAGCTCTAGATTACCTAGCCCCCTTAGAATATGGATCGGCGTAGCTTACCTAACCCCCAGGCTTGGGAGATTATACAGGATCTTGCTTAAAATCTCGAAACCCACCTCTTCGTACTGCTTTCGATTTGAGCAGATCAAACTTCTCACCCAAAACCTGCTAAGCCGTAGCGTGGAAATGTTTTGATGGACGTAAACGTTCCTTATCAATACCTGTATGTGGGATGAACCTCCCTCGTAGAGAGTGGACACTCTTGATTCGGTTACGAACTGACGTTGGCATATGCAATTACTGGAAGTATAAATGAGGATTGAAACTAGATCAGTCATGAGACTGCGAGGAGTCTGTCCAAAGAGTGAATCACATAGTTACAGAGTGTCCCCTGCGTTCGTATACGGAGGGATTGGCCAGCATACTCAAAATTAAGTGAGGTAGGACTTAGATGGCTCGATGGATTGGACTTAGCTTTATATATATTACTTAAAATAACAATGTAAATAAATTTATATTAAGAGTACTATTATCACACAATACAATAACACAATAAAAACAGTATAATATTCTAGACACTTTTTGTAAAGAGTTTAAATTTAGGTACGGTAATTCAAACATGAAAAACATCAACATTTACTATCCAACTGAAAATGGAAAACCAATCATGTCATCTTCAGTAACAACACTATAAAGTAACTATTCCATTCCTTTTGTACTTCACCGGGTTATGGATTTACATGTAGCAATAGAAGACAGGACTTATATTTATTACTCCATTTTAGCTTACTTTTACCTCGCATTTAAATATATAAGGTTCTTTCTTACGTTCAAATAATTCTAAATTATAGTTGTTTTAGATTTAAATGTTCCTTAAAAAGTTATTTAACGGTTTTTAAGATTTGAGAAGACTAATACACAACGTATAGTAATACAAATTGAAATATTAATTCAATTCTTTTAATAGTATCTAGAAAACAATTAATGAAATAAACTTATCGTAACAGGGTCTTTAAATAAATTAATAAATAGTATTTAAAATGCAATTATTTATTTCGTCACAATGTATTTCAGTTACCTTATTTCGTCACAATGTATTTCAGTTACCTTATTTCAATTTTTCTGCTTTAAGAGTATTTATAATTACATTATACAATAAATGTTATACTATAGTCAATAAAAACATGACATTGATTTTGTTCCCAATAAATTTGCTTTGGTAGTTAATGCATTTTTCATTGTGTTGTTTAACTTCCACACGTATCACAAAACGTGTCTTGTAAATACTTAATTTTTGGGTAGTTTCATGAAAACTAAAGACATAAATAAATATAACAAAATGATAGTGTGCCTGAATGATGAATGAAACTGCAGACTAGCAGAACATAGATTACTCGGCTGTAGTCAGTGTAGAAGTCTAGGAAAGCAAGCACGGTGCTGTAAAAAGGTGCATTGTTCAACGAGTTTTATTATGTTAATTTCGTTACCAAAGCAATATTTGCTCATTTTCTGAATAGTTTTTCCTGCAAATTATTGGTTACATTTTTTGATAGGTTTCAAGGAAATTAAGAAAATGCACTCTTAATACTTGAAATTGAAATCATAGTTTATTCAAAGAAAAATGTCACCTTTTCGGTTAAAAATCTCTACTTCGATCCTAAACAGAGGTTGTTTGTAGTGATCAAGGTGCAATTTTTCATAACAAACATTTATCTGACATTCTCATAAATGTCCCACAAAGAGTCACTAACAAAGAGACTCCAGGGAGGTGATTTTGTACAGAGTAATTAAAAAAGTGTGTTGTGATTATATTTGTTTATGTATACCAATGACTGAATGGAAAAGAAACAACTGTTAAAGCATCATAAATTATGTTTCATAGAGAAAAAATAGCTTTTTAATTTATCGTTTACGCTTTTAAGTAGAATTGTACATTTTGAATTTAAATATAACTTTTAATACCGTTAACAAGAGTTTAAATGATTAATATCTATTTCATACTTTAATAGAACATTTTTTATAACAAATTCCTTAATATATTTTGGAACAAATTGTTGAGTATGAGAACCAAATGAACATTTTTTTAAACACTCGTACAGGATCCGTTAAGGGTCTGTCCATTGTAAAACTAATACGATTCCAAGCAATGAACATAGAAATTTACAGTATAACAGAATGGAGACATTTAAATATTATTTTCATTATTTGTCGAGAATAGCACCATTTCGTTGGTTTAGGCAAAACAAAGATCTGGATTTCGGCGAGGTCCAGGGTGATAAACTTTATAAGAACGGTGATAAACATTATCTAAATAATTGTCTCAACACTTAGATAATGTTCACACTTTATTTCATTGTTTGTTTCAGTACAACAGCATTCTTAAACATTATAGTGTTTAAGAAAAGGTTTTTTAAATAGGTTTGCTTAGTTAGAAGCAGAATATATAAGTTAATATTTCAAAATCTAAACAAATAAAAATTAGATAAATACTTAAATTAGTTACTTATGTCTACTAACAAAAAATATTAAAAAATGTGCTCATTCTATTGATATTTACTAAAATGGTGTAGACAATTTAGAAATGAGTATTCAATGTCATATTTTTTTTATGAAGAAAAAATGAAAAAGGTTGATGACCAATTTTAGAACAAACGTATTCCAAACTAGATTACACTGGAATGAAATACTGCCACCAATTGTATTGACAATAACCACGTCTACAACACATGATGTACAACAGTGTTTGGCCCCAGGCCAAATAATAGTGCCACTAAACTGTTCTTTTACACATTTCCACCGTCGTGTGGAGGTAAAATGAGATTTATAATGTTTATACTTCAAAGGGAAATTATTACTGCAACGCGACATATTTAAGACACATAATTATTATAATTATTTACCACAGAGATATATCTGTATTTGCACATAGTATTAAATGCATAGTAGGCTATTAATTAGTTATGTGTTGGTACAAATTAGATTAGAGAGATAGTGGCCGAACGGTCTAAGGCGTTAGAACTTTGCGTTAAGGTTAGAGATAGTGCTGATAGAGAATCCTGGCCTTATCAGGAATGTCCACTGTACTGATTCTGCGGCTTACTCCGTCACAAACCAATGGTCTTTAGGGAACAGTCAGAGTAAGGCTGAAAAGGAGATTAGCCTCCCCTTAAAAATAACAACAACAACAAATAAATAAATAAAAACAGCTCACAACACATATTAAATAAAATAGACCTAAAAATATGAGATATTTTATGCTGATCGATTTCGGCCATAAAGGTTTATCGTTATTGGGCGACATAGATTTCCAAAAGAATCTTGAGATATTCTCCAGAAACTTTAATTCTATTTTAATCCCTCTGATCTAAGGATGGTAAAAACAAATTGCTATGATCCATAAACACAGTAAAATCTACCATCTCGAGTTTATATTGAAAAAAAAACGTGTTCTGTGTGTGTTTGAAATTACTTGCTTACAATATATGTCACTCTTCCAGATCCCCCGGAAACAACAGAATCTATGAGGAATGGTAATGTGATAAGCGTGACCCACCCTTCTTCGGTGTTATAAATGGCAAATATGTAATAAAGGACTCGACTAACTAAATGAACACTCACAGAAAAAACTAATGCATGTATATAAGAATTCCTGAACCAAACTGGTAATTTTTGTTACAACAAAAAAAGTGTTACCGATTTTTCAGGGATTTTTTAATGAGTAGGTGATGCTCGCGTTTTAAAGTTGAAAATCTCTTCACTTTCACCCTAACATACTTTAACCTAAACATTTCTAATATTAACATGCTTTATAGTATAAGTGTGACTAGTACCCATGACATTAGATTTTTGGAGTTAATTTATTTGGTCCATTGTTAAAACATTTAGAACAATAGTTAATAGTATTTAAAAAAGAAATCATATTTAAATCTGGTCTCAGGGGGCTTTAAAGAATTGCGTTCTCTTTAAAAAAAGGATCAAGTTTAAACTTGTAAATTCATTAATAACGCTGTATTGTTTTAAAAATTAACAAATTCCTTATGAAGATTCAAAGACAGTGTGGTGGAATGTATTGAAGACCCTCAAGTGCACGATATAAATCAAATTAAAAATAGTCTGATTAAATTAATTATAAAACAAACAGTTCATGGAAGATTTCAATCGATCATTCGCAGACTCCCAGCTAAAACTGCCCAGGATTAGTCATTGATTACATATTTTTACAATAACATATTACACTATTCGGCCAACAATGACGTCACCGGAGTCCCGCAGTGATAATTCCAACCCCCTCCCTCACTTGGGAGCGTGCTGAACGATAACAGATGGTCTAACCCTCCCTTTCCAGCCACCGGGTTGTTTTATGATTATTTATTACTGAAACTTGTGTTAATATTCTTTACGACGTTACGTTTAAGTGTTTTGTAACGCTTTGGAGACATTTCTAAAAAAAATTAACTCTACATTTCGTAAAAAAAATTACATTAGTGCTAAAGTCTTTTGTGGACATGTGCTATAATGTCTGCACTGACAAGTAATCGACATTTTTTGTTTAAAAGAATAATTATATTGCCTTCGTTTTTTAAAAATTAAAAATAATATTTTTTTAAAATTATTAATTAGTGAATTTATTATACGTAATTTTAAATCCAATATGATGACTACATCATGATTTACCACTCAACCCACTTACTCCATATCGTGTGTAAAATATCACTTGAACCATTTGAAAGGAATATAATAATCACACACTTATTTACATTACAAATGTACTTTAATATTTATCATCCTCCTCTAGCAACAGGAATGTCCAGTAGGAAAATGAAATCGCAACTCAATCAGTGAAGTGTTTTATTTTATATAATATTACTGTTTTATACTTTAAAAAAATAGAGATACAATAAAGTCAGTAAACCAACAAACCTCATTTGTTGTGAACGCCTTTTTGTTTAAAGGGTAAATTATATCTTAGGCTTTAAATGTGGCATCCCTGTCTACCAGGTGTTAAGTTTAAACAAAAGGAACAAGACGAAGTCTGGCTTGAGGTGATTCATTGTACTGCATATTTTTGAGGTTATGTTCCATAAAAAGATTTAAAAGTTATTAAAAAAAAAGATAGCTAACTCTAGATAATATTTAAGAATTCAACGTAAGTTTCATTGATTAATATTCACTTTATGCAATGTAATGGGAATGTACACCATTACGAAAACAACAAAGTATATATTTCTAAATTCACATAAAATATGTACTACAAATATTGATAGTAGTTTAGCTGATAACACATGGCACGTAATATAGATATTTAATATTTTAATATAAGTATTGTTTATCGTTTTTTGAAGTGAGATGCTTTTCCAACCATCGCTGAAAATCACGAATAATTACGTACTGTGAAATCAATCATCCATGCTCCAGACTGGCCCAATTGTCTACCAGCGTACCTAATTGACAAGCTACGATACAGATACTCATTTGACGGACGTGTCATTTGTCCAAATTCCTTCGTAATAAGGGAAGTAAATTTAAAGGATATTTTAAAAATTGTTTCTTATAATATTTCTTCGTTGTATTTTATAATAATGACAAACACATCGGATTTGAACACCATGATTATGAATTAATTTACTATCCGAAAACCTCAAGACATAAAAATATAAATAATAAATATTCGCCAACATTTATATTTTGTACGACATTAAGTAAAAAATAATCTGATTTTACAGTCTTTACTCTTATTTATATAATTTATTAGTATTTTACTATTTAAATAAATAGCTATTTTGTAAAAATTATTTAGCAAAGTATAATTTTTAACTACCAATTCCTTCTTTTTTAGCACTTACCAACTTAATTTGATTGATAACTTCTTCAAATACAAAATTCGGCTTATATTAGTTCTAAGTTAAATGTCGGGAGATAAGGAATGAAAACTAGTTTCCTGACTATAATATGACGTCGAAATTCCCTTTCCACCTTTCGGGGAAATAAAATGATTTCATTTTAACAGAAAGACACTTGTGTATTCTTTAAGCTTGTTATTCACCATGTTAATACATCACTTGTGTATATTTTTAGCATTATTATAATACGGCACAAGTGTTTAGTAATTGAGGGTGAAACACTAGTAAATGTGAAATCAACCTACGACAGTTCACCGGTGTTATGCAAATAATTTGTTATTTTTAATATTTTCAGGCGAAGTCTTTGAAATGATTAATAAATCAAATACCGGTACTAATGTGTAGCTATGTGATCAAACATTTCATGGAGACATTATAAAAAATGCGTTTCACTACATTAATTATTTTTGTAGTCATGCTCCTGCAATTATTCGCAGTAGGTTGAATTAAGGGAGCTTTTTGTTCCACGAAAAAAGCTAAAAACATGGGTTTCCATTTCAACGATTCGGTCCGTAATACTGATCTTACAGTAACAAACGAAGTGTCATTTGATAGGCGAAGAACTGTTCTAGTGGACCATAAGTTATTTTTTGTAAAAAATGTTAGTATTTTTATAATTTTTGCACGGTTAAATATTTAAAACACGTCTCATTTTTGACAATTATAAACTTTAAAACTCATAATATAAATGTATGCTCCACTAGAGTGGACCTTAAATAACCACGCAGTGTTCAATATAACTCATTACAATAATAAACACGAACCGTACAGATGAATAGAACAGCATGTTTTAGCCTACTGATGGGTATAGGGCTATTGAATTCCCATAGTTGACTTGGCGGATTAAAAAACGGACATCTTAATTATAACAAATATAAATTATTTAGACACAAAACCTATCCATACTGGTTCAAAAATTTATCTGGCCTGTAAAATTGTGTAACGTTCCCCAATTCAGTATGAGTAGCAATACATCTGACATTGGTTGAAGAGCGAGCGTTTAAATCCGTTTAAGGCTAATGGCAATTTAACAAATGGAGTTATAGAAAAACAACAACACTTTTGTTTGATTTTATTAAACCAGAAGTAAATTGTACATCGACTTTCCACATCAGTTGTGCATTGTGTTATTCTGAAACACCATTTCACTTAAAACAAATTTAATGACAGACTGTGTAGTAGGTTGGTAATGTCGGAGTTTTTACGCCAAACAAAACGCAATATGGCCACTGATAGTTTGTTCACTTCTATGAAATGGAATTCTAGAAATGTTCTTTTATTTTTGTTCATCATGTAGAGAAGATTCTATATAAAATAATAACTACAGATAATGGCATAATTTGAAAGCTTCTTTCTTTATTATCATTTTGTTCTCATCCTTGCATTATTGTAAATCACTATAGTTTAAATATTGGCGATCCAATCATACAATACTAATGAACGTCAGTCACGCTACACGAATTTACTACAATAAGAGTACAAAATGTACAAATATTATGGTTGGTTGATTAAATCAAAGTCAAACACACTAAAAATTAAAAAAATGGCTTTAATGTGTTTAGACATATGTTTAACACATTTAAAATTGAATTTTGGGTCGTTGAGACTTGGCGACAGTACTCATGTCACAACCTTGGTGCCAGTGCCGCATGGTTATCACTAGACACATAAATTTACTACAAATGTTCAAATTAAAATATATTAATTTATTTGTTAGTTTTTTTAATTTATTTCAACACCTATCCTTAAAATTAACACGGACAGCAACTTAATTTATAACATTTCTGTTTACTTTAAAAAAATTACTTTGAATACATCTTTTATTGTTTATGCATTGGCGATCAATTAATCAAAATTACAACACATGAAAATTAAATATTTTAACAGTTCCTAAATGAAATAATTAAGAAAACTTGCAATATGATTTAAGTGTTGTAAATAAACAAATAAAAATAAATATACTTTTATTTTATGTATTACAATTCTAAATATGTTTGGCCACTCAAAATCATTTTCTTTAAAATATTCAATTGATTTTCAACTAAGCAATTCACTCCCCAAGGTTTTCTTCTTTTTATGATGCAAAATTTGTTATAATTTGTTTTATGTATGTAAAAGTGTATTTCAACGTTTATTTTTTTAGAGGGAAGAGTTTCAAATTTAAAAATTATATAGAACAATCCAACGACCATGGTGCTATCATATCTATATAGATCGCCGAATTGT
>JAQJVL010009210.1:0-16794 GCA_035578905.1 Stictocephala bisonia
AGACAAAATTAAAAATGAAAATCTATCAGGAATCTATGAAATTAACTGTGATAATTGCGAAGAAAAATACATAGGACAGACCAACAGAAATTTAAAAATAAGATTCAAAGAACATTTTTCACACGTTAAATTTAACAGAGAAGAAAAGTCAGCAGTTGCTAGACATTGTTTGACAACAAATCATAATATCAGCAAAGAAAATTCAAAAATAATCAAATCGGTTTCATCTTCTAAATACTTAAATGCCTGGGAAACATATTTTATAAACAAAAGTAATTCACCTTTAATGAACAATGAAAATGGGCTTATTAAAAATTCTCGTTTATTATCAACTTATTTTATAAAAAATTATACACTCTAATATATATATATATATATATATATATATATATATATATATATATCTGATGGGTGGTATACTGTATATTATTTACAATATGTTTATACTTATATTCTTTAAATTATTAACATCTGTTTTCAGAACTAATTATTGTCTTGTTTGTTTACAAATAAAGTTGTGTTACCTGATGATGAGCTTTGCTGGCGAAAGGCCTTGTTGAAATTAAAATGTATTGGTTTTATTGAAAATTCAATAATTTTAACATATTAAGTGACCAATATCAACTCTATCTCAACTTCACTCCCTATCATTTTGTATGGATACAACCTTTTGTAGTTGACTTTGCGGAGTTTTAATTTTTCATTAAATGTACAACATGACCTATGCTGTCAATAAGATTTTCCTCTACCTCCTTGTGGCCGTTTCCCTGATGAGATAAAAACCTGATAATCACATACAAAAGTAGATCTTTATAGGCTATATTTCAGTGATTTATCAGTAATCGTCTTATTTAACCTTTCTGGGACTTTTCAATCACACTGTATATATTACATTTTCTTTCGTGTGTTACTACTTCTTGTTCTTCTCCATCTATACCACTATGTATAGAACTACTCTATGTTTTTAAACTATGTTGAATGTGCCTTGTGACTGCACAATAAAAATAATTCAGATAAAATTAAAACAAAAGCAGGACTGTATGGTAATGTAAAGAGGCATTTCAACACCTAGAGGATGTCTAGATTATAAGTTGTAGAAGTGGTAAGTGATGCAACTGGTATCACATCATAGCACATTTTACAGTGTTTTAATAAATGAAAAGGTACAAACTATTTACAATGGTTCATTTTAAAGTTTTAATGATTGTATTTCTTGAAGGAATAGGTAGTTAAAAATATCTGTAATCTCAAAACAGTACATACATAATATATCAATAAAGTTATCAAATATTTTAATTTTTACTACACCTATTTTTAATAAGATTGTTTAATTTTTATTTTCTTTTGTGTGATTAAGAGTCAGAAGTAATGAATAATATGCAACAGAAAATAAAAATAAATCAAACTTACTCAAAATAGACATAATAAAAATTAAAATGTTTGTTCACTGTATTGATATGTTATGTATGTACTGTTTTAAAATGACAGATATTTTTAACTACTTATGCCTTCAAGAAATACAATCATTATAACTTTAAAATGAACCATTGTAAGTAGTTTGCACCTTTTCAAATGTGCTATGGTGTGATACCAGTTGTATCCCTTAACACTTCTACAACTTATAATCCAGGCATCCCCAGTCAGCAATGTACCACAGATAAGAAAGAAACAAGAGGTCGCATACATAGTGCGCTGTGTCAAGTAGTTATTTCTCTGAAGTGCCATGGAGGTGGTATGACCTACGCCACGGTAGGAGTGCCACGGTAGGACGTACGCTGGATTTGATCTTGTCGGATATTTCGGCTTTAACTGTATCTGAGGAAACACACCCTTTGGTTGTTATTGATAGGTATCTCCCTGCAATGACCTTGGAATTGCCCCACAAAATAAGAGAAAATGTTTGTAAGCAAAACAGTTCAAATTCATATAATTTTTACAAAGCCGATTTCCATTCCCTTTATAATGAGCTGCAATATACTGATTGGAATGAATTGCTATGTATATCAGATTTAAATCTTGCAATTCAGTGTTTTTATAACAAATTATACTCTGCACTCGACTTACATGTTCCAAAATACCAACAGCGTAAGTCAAAATACCCTCCTTGGTTTTCTGTGGAACTTAAAAAATTAATAAGTAAGAAAGAAAGGTGTCGAGGAAAATATAAAAAATTCAACATGCCTCATCTTTTAAACGAGTACAATGATTTACGTAAAAACACAAAAAATCTAATTAAATTAGAATATGAGAATCACATAAAAACAGTTGAGTGTGAAGTAAACAGTAATCCAAGGTCATTCTGGGGTGCAATAAAACGTTTGAGGGCAGCTGATAAGAACCCGTCATCAATGCACCTGGACAATAGGGAGGTGGAGGGGGGAGTGGCGATATCGGAGGCCATGGCTACATATTTTAGCTCTGTTTACGAAAGTTGTAATCTCAGCCTGGACGAGCTGTGGCAGCAGGCACGCGTCTCACCTGTCATGGACAATAATAACTAATCAAGAGGTGTTAAATGGATTAAAGAAACTGAGACCTAAGAGATCAATGGGGCCTGACGAGGTACCGCCTTACATCTTTAAAGCTTGCGCTGAGTGTTTTGTTACGCCGTTACATTATCTTTTTAATTTATCTGTAAAAAATAAAGTTTTTCCAGACGTGTGGAAAACCAACAAAGTGGTACCAGTACCGAAAAAAGGTTCTAAAAAGTACAAAAAACTACCGACCCATTGCTCTTTTATCCTCGCCTGCTAAAGTATTCGAATCGGTTATTTACAATAGATTATTTTTCCACGTAAAGAGTCATATTAGTGAATTCCATCATGGTTTTTTCCCTAACAGGTCAATAAACTCCAATCTTCTAAATTTCACTCAGTACTGTATGTCAGCTATTGACAATACCGCCCAAATTGATGTAGTATATACCGATTTTGCCAAGGCTTTCAATAAAGTCACTGCATTAGCCCTTCTGAGTAAGTTAAACTTTTTTGGTCTAACTGAAAACACTCTTAAATTTTTTGTTTCTTACTTGTACAGAAGGAAACAATATGTTTTTTTTGAGGGGTTTTTGTCCAAAAAATTTATTGTTGAGTCAGGCGTACCTCAGGGCTCAAACCTTGGTCCCTTACTGTTTCTAATATTTATAAATGATATCATTAAATGTGTAAAGAACAGTTTAATTTTGTTATATGCCGATGATATAAAAATATTCAAAAAAATTAGAAGTTTGTTAGATTGCCACCTATTGCAAGAGGATTTACATTCGCTGTTCACATGGAGCACAAAAAATTTAAAATTTAATGTTAAAAAGTGTGCTGTAATGACGTTTACTAAGAAAACTGAGAGAAATACTATTCCTTTTAATTACTCTATTGGCAGTGAACAGTTATCATTAAAGACAAGTTTTAAAGATTTGGGAATTATATTTGATTCAAATTTTTCATTTGTAGAGCATGTTACAGCCATTTGTAAATCAGCTTATTCCATGATGGGTTTTATTAGAAGAACGGGATTTTTTTGACAAAGCCGAACTCACTCAAGCTTTTATTCTTTTCTTTGGTAAGGTCAAAATTAGAGTATGGGTCAATAATATGGTATCCACACGTTAATTATCTCTCTGATATGATTGAAAGTGTTCAAAACAAATTTTAAAGATTTTTGTATTTTAAATCATTTAGAATTCCCGCCACTTTGATACCTTATAGCCAATTATTAAGTGTTTTTGAATTAGTGAGCCTTTCCAAAAGACGAGACGCGTTTGTACTGATGTACCTGCAGAAACTGGCGCGCGGCGAGCTGGACGACAGCCGCCTGTTGTCTCAGCTGGACTTCACTGTGCCTCGGCACAACTCTCGCTGCTCCTTCCTGCTCACTCCGTGGTACTCACGTACCAACTTAGGTTATTACTCCCCTATCAATCTTATGTCCAGGCTGTATAACATTTACTCTCCCTCAATAGATTTATTTCACCATTCCATCAAAATTGAGAGTTTGCATAATGTTTTAGTTATATAATTCGTTATTACACTAATATTATATTTTGTTAAGTTTTTTTATAAATTTTATTTATGTTGGTTAAATTTTTATTGTTGTGCATATTATCAACTGGTTAACTGATACTGTCACTCGTTTATTTGTACTATTACGGGATGCTCATTTGCATGTTAAGTGTATTTAGTGTACATATTTTTTATAGCCTAAGTTATATTGTTTATATATATATATATATATATATATGTTTATAATTATCTTATGGTTCGTGTATTATGGTTTAAATTGGAAATGTTTTGTGCTGGACTGATCGAAGAACTTTATCAAGAATTCTTACTCTGCTGCATGTATTGTTAGATGTATAATAATTAATGCTACATTGTAATTGGCATTGCTGTTATGTAGCATTCACAAAAAATAAATGAATAAATAAATTATCTTGCCTTAGCAATAAAACTTGGTTAATAATTGGAATGTCATTACTGCACCAGTTAATCTACTTTTTAAAGTGACTACCATTATTATGTTATATCAAGGAATGTCCCACAAGGATTCAGTAGAAAATCCTAAATGTGAGCATACATTTTGATTTTACTAGTAGACAATTTTCTAGGTTGTAGTAAGACATTTGGCCGAGTGAATAAAAACAAGTAAAGAGTTAACTCGTACTTGCTTAGAGTAAATACTCTAATTCATATGATAAAACTTAAGTATTTTTACTTGTACTTGTTAGTAAACAAGTACAAGTAAAAATACATTAGTGGAAACATCTAAAATACTTCAAAGATAGAAGAACTACTTTGAAGATTTATTAAATGCTGATAATAACATAGAAGATGAACAAGAGGTGAACATAGAGGATGTAAATCAGGAAGATGTTTTAGAACCAACTATAGAGGAAATTGAGAAAGTGATGAAAACATTAAAAAATGGGAAGGCACCAGGAGAAGACGGAATACCTATTGAAATGATCAAAAGTGGTGGTATTAAAATAATGAAATTCCTACATACAATGATATTGAAAATTTGGAGAATGGAAGTTATGCCAGTGGAGTGGCAAGAGAGTGTGATAATACCACTATACAAAAAAGGAGATAAGCAGGAATGTACAAACTGTAGAGGAATATCACTACTTAATTGTACATATAAAATACTGTCAAAACTAATATTAAACAGACTAAAAAGATATGGAGAAGAAATAATAGGAGAACAACAAGCAGGCTTTATGAAAGACAGATCAACTACTGACCAAATATTTACTATAAAAGAGCTGGCCTCAAAATACTGGGAATATAACAAAAATCTATATATATTATTCATTGACTTTAGAAAGGCTTATGACAGCATTGTGAGATCAAAATTGTGGACATATCTTAGACAAAAAAACATCCCAGAAAAGATAATTAGACTAACAAAAATGTGTGTTGAAGGCTCAAGAGGGAAAGTAAGAATAGAAAGAGAATTTACAGACACTTTTGACGTTAAAACAGGGGTAACACAAGGAGATGCGTTGTCACCACTGTTGTTCAACCTCGCTCTTGAAGAAACACTGAAAGTGACAAAATCGGTACAAATAGGCGCAAACATTGAAGGTATAATCAATATTTTAGCATTTGCTATGATGTGGCATTAGTAGCTGATAATAAAAATAATCTAAAAACGCTAGCAGGTGTCCTGTTAAAAGAAGCCAACAAAGTAGGTCTTTAAGTGAACGAAGAAAAAACTAAATATATGAAGATAGGGAGACAGGCAGAGCCAATCAACTCAACACTGGATGTAATGGATTACAAATTTTTAGCCACTGAAGAGTTCAAGTATCTAGGAGTTACTTTGACTAGCCAAAATAAAGTGGAAGAGGAAATACAAGTCAGAATTAATGCAGCAAATAGATGCTACTGGAGTCTCCTTAAACTATTCCAAAGTAAACTACTGTCAAGACCCACAAAAATAATAATGTATATAGCTATTGTACAACCTGTTTTATTATATGGATCTGAGGTGTGGACCCTAACAATGTATAACAAAAAAAGATTGATTACATTTGAAAACAAAATTTTAAGAAGAATATATGGACCTACCTATGAATCAGGAGTGTGAAGAATAAAAACAGAGAGCTTAGAGAACTGTACAAGAGACCGGATATTGTGGCGGTGGTTAGAAGTAGAAGAATAAGATGGCTTGGTCATGTGAGGAGAAGGGAAGAAGAAAAAATGATAAGAAGGGTATGGATGGGGAAACCAGCAGGAAGGTGACCTCTAGGACGACCAAGAATAAGATGGGATGACCAAGTGGAACAGGATGTGAGAAGTCTTGGTGGAGACATCGAAATGGCAGAGGATAGAGGATTGTGGAGGCAACTTGTTGGCGAGGCCAAAAATCACCTTGGATTTGAGTGGCCACAGGAGTAAGTTGTTAGTAAACACTTGTCATAAAGTATACCCTCAAGTTCAGCTAACATTCGTGTGAATAAAGAAAAGTAAATACTTTGAGGCAAGTAAATACTGTAGATATTTGCATGGTTGCCCTGTCCCACACTCGTCCTCATTTGCTTGTGTACAAATATGGCTGCTTGACAAACAATATAAAAATAGACAAAATATCCCTCCAAATTTATCTAAACAGTTATTGCAATTTGAGAGTGAGACTGTTGATTTGATAACAAACTGGTTTTATAAAGACAATGCCAACTATCAGGGTGGAGCACTATTACCAGGAAAAAAGATAGAAACCTTCTTAAGATACATGAGTGACCCAGGTTTTCAGAGTGGTGTTGCGCTCTTGATGTTGGAGTAGAAAGAAATACTGTCTGTAAAACATTCGCACATTTTTTAGACTGTATAGTGGAGAAGTTACCAAATTGGATTAAATTTCAGTCAACTCCTGAAGACATGCTAGCAATTTGATTGATCGGTTTGTTTCCAGTGGTATGTACATCAGTATTTTCTTTATCGCAGATTTCGTGTTGTTAAGCAATTTTTTAGCTGATTCACATTTTTTCTTTTCCAGTGTTGCGTGAGAAGTTTTCAGCAAGTAGTTTCCACACCTTTCCTTTGCCATTGTTACATACATTTGGTAACATTGATTTATTCAAAACAATTGAATTGTCCTTTAATAAAGATAAATGAATTGCTCGGGTGTCATACACATCAACATTATTAATAGCATCCATGCTTTATGCACTGAAACAAACTGTGAGGTAAAATGCTTGGAGTGACACATTTGCATAACCTCTAAAAATGTTAACAATGTAAGTTTGTAGCACAGAGCACAGAGTAAGAATATTCTTAATCTGTGCTCTGTGGTTTGTAGTTTAATCACCTGATGCCGCGAGTATTTACTCGCAAGTATTTGCAAGTTAAGTGAATACTCTTTTCCATACAAATAAATACTTGCAATTATACCGTCAGAAGTAAACTCTCGGCTTTATTCACTCCAATTTTTCAAGGGTTTATTACTTGTTAGTAAATACTTATATATTTACTGGTACAAGTATTTACTAGACACAACTTGTTTTTATTCACTTGGCCACGCATTAGTGGCCACAACTCAAGTGCACTAATAAATCAAAGAAAAAAGGCTTCTGTATGCGTTATGCCTATCGCACAAATGTACATTTATGAAGTTAGTCATGAATAAGGGTTAGCACGTCAAATTTAGAGCACCAAATGTATTTACTCTAAAAATATTTGGTAAGTAAACATAAAATTTTTTCCATCTAAATATTTGAACATCTGCCATTTTGTACTGGACAACTTTTTAACCCTTAAAGTATTTATACAATGCCTATTTTCCATTAAGCGCTAATTTATTGTTAAAAAAACTATATTTTTTAGTTGCTCATTTTTTTTTCTTGTTCTGTACAGGAAAATGAAAGATATGATAACATTTTGAAATTTTTATTATATTACTTTACCTTTTTTTCTTATAAGCAAACTTATCAAACTTTTACTTGAAAGTAAGCCACAGGCAGAGATCACTTATACAGTATGAATCAATACAAAATATTATTACTATCAATAAAATATGTATAATTGAGTATATTTACTTGTACATAAACTTAAAAAGACAGGGCCTGCACATAACACATATAATAAAAAATAAGTAAATACATATAGCACTTGAATACAATGTATTTAGTACCTTCCAAAAAATCAAAATCGACCGGATTATTCATATTGACACTTAAAACTAATAAATAACTAACAAATATTAAACTAAAGTAATGATAAAACAACTAAATACACAGTTTCAAAGCTGTAAGGTGGCGGACAATGACAACCGCTCGGCTCGACAGTAGCTGCGCGTATATATGCTTGTGGTGTTGGGCGGCGCAGCAGAAATGTACACTCGTAGTGACATGACAGGCGAACTTATGAGTCAACACCCATAATCCAAAAGCACTACTGGATTAAATTAGAAACATTATGATGAAAATATTATTATTGTAATTATTACACGTATATGCGCTTATGGTGTTTAGAGCAAAGTCAATATATGATGTGCTTACAGCGTGATAAGGGTTAAAATGATGTTTGTGATAATCATCTGTGCTAGGCAACGTCTTTAAAGTTATGTACATCTTGACCTATGCTTAAGTTTAATATTTTTGTCAATCTTTTTGTGGACCATCCTCCATTGGAAGTGAAGAATTCCTAACTACTCTAAAAAACTATTTCCTAAGTCCAATAGGCATTACAAATTTTAATTTTTCCAGAGCTAAAATAAGAATATTAAACTGTCTAGAACAGGACCTTCATTGTAACTTTTTTAAACTTTAAACCAGCGTCATTTTTTTTAAAGAGTGAACCTTTTGAGGTCGGATTTGTGGGTTTATGTTCTACTACTAAAGACCTTTACTTTGATGTACTACTCGACCTATGACTCCTTGCAGGATATCCCTCATTTAATATAAAATGGTAGTCATTTCAAAAAGTAAATTAATATGTGCAGTAATGATGTACCAAGTTTTATTGCTTTATCTTTAATCGTTTGTAAATTATTAAGCTGTTCCGGGACTTTTCTTCCACACTGTATATAACTTGTAATACATATTGTACAATTTTCCAGAGAAAACTTCAATGGATTCTACTCCCCCTTGATGGAAAGGGAGCAGCGGTTGGCTGATTCCACATCTGTTAGTACATCAGGATGAATGTAAATGCTTTTTCAATAAACAAACTCCTCAATTTAGACATATTTATTGATATTGTATTTTCTGTAATAAATATAATCTATTTGATTTTAGCTACTCATGTATACTGAATTTTATTTAATAAATTAATATGATTTAGTAATTTTATATTCACATTATTTCAGCAATTCAGTGAAAATCAGTCTTTTTATTTTCTATCAATTTACTGTCCAATGTTCAGTTTTAATTCTTTAACTGTCATAATTTTCTATACCAATTTTTCATTGCATTTTGCATTAATTGGTATAAATTGTGATGTAAATATTAATTAATATTCTTTTTAAATCAAAATTTAAAAATAAAACAATAAACTTTTTCAAAAACATTTAAAATGTGAGTTAGCAAATTTTTGCTAGTTTCGGGAAAAGTAGTTTCACAGACTTTTAGCGGATATTTTTCATCATATTGAAAGATAACATTAATACTGTTTACTCAAAATATGTAATTCAAAATATTGGAGACAATAAAGAACAGTTATAAACACATATATTACTAAAGAAATAAAGAGAATATTAAAAAATAAAAACAAATGTACTTTAAAATTATGTTTAACTAGTGAAATATATATGATGTGACAATATTTGTATCAAAATGTCATTTAAATGCAGCAATATTAAAAAAAAAATTGGGTGTGCGTCGGACCACACGGTGGAAGTTATACTTCTTTGGCCATTCTCATACACCCACTCACGCACACAAACAGACAGGATATATAAATGAAATATAAGACATTTTTCAATATTATTCAATATATTTATCTTCAATATATTATACGTGACTTCATTATTATATTATACACCTATATTATCATTATCAGTAATTTATTCGATTAAATTTCTTCGATTAACAATCGATTAATCAATAGTTCTTAAAAATTTGTTCTTACTTTTCAGCGTGACGCGGTTTCTCGACCAACATCCCATCCCAAAGTGTCTAATGGGCGCAAAGAAGTATAACTTCAAAAATAGTCTTCAAATCAATCTTTTTATCCAAGTAACAAATAAAATTCTGTAGTAATATGAAAACCCCTTTGTCTATTCACCCGTGTACTGTGCTAGTGGTTATCCTCTAAGGTCGAGATTCCCAAACTGGGGGGCACGTTTCTGGGAGGGAGTGTAAAAACAAGTCAAGGGGAGAACAAGACCAGTTGGATATAAGATATGTAGCTATGAGACCAGTGAGAATGCAAGGTCATAAATCTCACTAACAAACATCTTTTACTCTTACCAGCACTACTTTATTTAGTAAATTAAATCTAAAATATTAAAACATTTTTCTTGCAAATTTATAGACAAATATTTTTTTCATTTGCTCAAACAATCCATACAATTAATTGTGTAAATGAACGTGTGAGGCTTTCATTTCAACAGGAGGGGGCATGGTACAAAAACCTTTAGGAACCCCAGCTTTAAGTAAGTTTGCTGATACCCTATCTATCTTATTACATTAAGTCTTGCCTCGTGTCCTATAACCTTACCTCAATAATAATAAATATCTATACGATAACAAACTTACAGAGATTATAGTCATCTCTGAGTGAACAAGAGTAGGAAACAAACCTGATGAAAATAATGAAAAACACATAAAAATAAAAGATATGCAAAATAATTTGTGGAGTGTCTATATTTGTTAAACCATTAGTATCAAAGTAATGTCACAAATTCTCAGTACCATTAAAGAAAGTGGTAGGATACCAAATAAACACCTACCGTAGACAAGTCGCTGACTGCCAGTTTTTTTTTTTTTTTCTTTTTTTTTCTGAGCTGTATATTTCATTATAGTTTATTCAGCTGCATATTATGTGTTGGTAGATATACAAGTGAACATCATACAACACAAATGTATTACAATACAAATATTATGGTAATCGATTTTCTTTTTGAAATCCTCTGATCTGAGAAAGGTGAACATGGTTTGTCGAAATTGATCACCATAATATTTGAATATTCTGTATGTCTTTGAATAAATTTGTGTTGTATGATTGTATGACATACACTTGTATTATCTATATAATGAAATATCCTTAATTTATAACTTGTAAGTTTTTAAATATATTGATTTATATCAGTGGTCTGTAAACTTTCTTAAAGATCATGCAAGCAATGCAATTGGCAATAATTTTATTTTTACCTGAAAAAAACAAACATTTTCCTTTTTCATGCAAGCATTTAATAATTTTTAAAATTATTTTAAGCCCTAGACATGCATAAGCCTGATTTATAATTTTAAAAATTAATTTACTATAAATTTACTTGCAGTTAATGTTTGATCATGCGAAAAAATATTGCCCTGAATTGCAAAAACATTATCAAAGTGAAAAAGAGGGGTTGCATAAATAAATATATATTTTTTCTTATGGTATGTTAGTAACAAGTAATATATAATTGAATTAACAAGTTTAAGATATGCTATATGGCCCTATCAAATGCAGAGATTCGCTTTACAACACACTACTACCATTGATTTTACTATACATAGAAGATAGTTCCATCCAATGTTAAATTTTGAGGCACGGAATATGGGAGCGACCGTGCTGCAACCTGTCGTCAATCAAGTTAAAGAGGTCGAAATTGCCTCCAGTTTCGACTGTTCGGTTGCACAACCTGGGAGCAGTAAAGGAAACTAATCACTCCCTCCCATGCTCTCTTGTTTCTTTTAAGACGCTCGTCCGGACTGTCGCCACTCCACCTGTACTGTCGCCGATTAGCCTTGATAGTGGGTCAAAGTGGGATATTATTCCTTGCTGTGCTATGTCTTGCACGGAAAGAAATCGCGATCTTTTATTTAGGCCTTAAGGGTTTGTGAATATGAAAAATGTTAGGGGACATTTTTTTTGTTATTTTATCAATGTAAATAACAGTGTTTTACAGATGTTTAGTTAACACATTATGCATTATCTAAAATGATGTAAATACTACGTATTGTAAGTTTATTGATATTTTAAGTAATTGTATATTTAGAAGTAGCAAGAAAAATGGTGGTAGTTCTAAATTGTTAAAGGCTAAGTTGTTAAGTCCCTGAATAACACCAACATTTTATATAAGCACATACCAAACATTTTATATAAATTTGAGAGACGTAAAAAATTATATAAAATTTCTACGAAAAGACCATATGACAGTTTTTCAAAATTATTTTGCAAAATGTACTAATGAATTAAATAATGTGATCAATTTTACAAAAAAAAAAAACAATTATTATTCGACATTATTAGAAAACTGTAAAGGTGATGTATCTGAGCAGTGGAAGGTAATAAATAACTTGACAAGTGGGTTTTCAAAGAAAATAGTTGAGCTAATTGAATTGCCAAACGGCGAAGTTATGCGTGAGCCTTCGTCATTGACAAGATAAACAATCACCTTATCACAATCCAGTCTAGCCTTCCAGACGTTGTACATTCCAATACCCTCCCACCTTTACGTACTTACTATCAATATTCATTCCTTATAACTCCTTATCAACTTATTATGAAATTAAGAGTATTGTTAAGATTTTAAAAATAAAATATTAACTGGCTCTGACCAAATTAATGTACATTTACTGAAAAATATAATTCATGAGATTGCACCAGTTTTAGTTCACTTAGTAAACAGTAGTTTTATCAAAGGCATTTTTCCTGAGAGCCTGAAGTTAAGTTCAGTGGTACCTATTTTGAAGGACAATAACTCTATAAACTAGATAACATAATAACTATCAGCGTGTTATCTGTATTCTCTAAGGGGTTTGAAAAAAACAAATATTAAAAGACTCCATAGTTATTTATCTAAATTAAATTTTCTTAGTCCACGTCAATTCGGTTTTATCAAAGGAAAATCACCTGAGGATGCGTTATTAGAAGTATCAGAAATCATTTATAACAATTTAATTATTCATTAACTTATCATCTGTCATATAGTTCACATTTAATACTAGAATTAACCCTTTATATTATTGAAATCATTATTAATTTTGTATCAAGTAATTAAAGCTTCTTGTCAATATTGCATTGTATAATTATTGTTGTATTTTTAACTATAAATGAATATTCCTTTTTGTTTAAAAGTAAATTGAACTATTTGTCATAAATACCACAATATTAAAATCTGCTTCCGGGTCACGCCGTGGACAGTGAAATGTGTGTGGTAGGCCTACCGAAAGTTTTACAGTCTGTATACGGTAGGGTGGCGCACGGACCCGCCAGCTACCTGTGTCGGTCCTTTCCTCCCCCCGGCGCTCGCGGCTGTTTCCTTAATGAGTCACCAACTAGCCCCTCTAATAGAATTATTAACTTTTTTTACTTTCTCATAATATATCAATTTTAATAGAACATTTGTAAAGTACTAACAAAACTAAGAAAAGTGATATAAAACACGATGTGCTTTGATTATAAATAATGGTCGAAAGTTATTTTTTAGCCGGAATACTGTATGATTTGTTAAATGTTTTACATTTCTCATACAACGTTATCATGATACGATATTATTTTAAGAGTACTTTGAAATAAGGTACGGTACTCTTGCCTTCTCCCATAGTCGTGCAGTGTGCAGATATGGGACATGGGACAACAAGACTGGTTAGGACATTGAACTTGTTGATGACTAACCGTAGTCTAATATGTGCGCTAATATTTTTCCGCGAAGGGGTTGGTGATTCACCACTCTTAGCAGTAATGGTTGTCCAGGGTGCCAGGGTAGTTTTCAGTTAGATGTGGATACTTCCCGGGATAACTTGTAACGAATACATTACACATAGTTGGTTTATTTATTATTTTTTTAATTGTTTAAATAGTTTAATTTTTTTCCAAGTGATATTTTTTTGTTTAGTGAACGTTTTAATTTTTTGTGCACGATTATGCCACCATCAAGTGAAAAACGTGGGTTTACTTATAACTCTCAAGCCAGAACTATAATTGCATCGGTGTTACATTACTTTGAGCGGGAACGTGACAACAAAGGTCCATTATTAGATGTGAAAAAAGTATCTGAAAGAGTGGTCGGCGCATGTAACATTTCACGAAGAACATTGGTGCGGATCAAGTCGCAACTAAAACAAGCAGTGGAAAATGAAGGAAACTCTAGTGTCAACCCTCAAAGTTTTGAAGAAACGGATCAATCACCAATACCTGAATCAGCTGTAAGTAATAAATCCAGGCAAAATACTCCTAGACCTACCATCCCTAAGCTTACTACCCCAAGAAGAAGAAAACCATACAAGTCAATAGTTACACAGCTAGACGATTTTGAGAAAACTGCAATTAGAAACCACGTTTTTAGCTACTACAGACGCCGAGAAGTCCCTACCCTCCGAAAGTTAAAAGTAAGTTTACGAACAGCGGGTTTGTTTGATGGTTGTATACGAACACTGGCAAAAAATTTGAAAACTATTGGATTTAAATGGAAAAAGTTAGACAATAGAAAAGTTCTCATGGAGAAACCCTCAGTTGCTCTTGCTAGGTGCCGATATTTGCGAAAAATTCGGGAAATTGACTATAAAAAAGTTATTTTTCTGGATGAAACATGGATCAACGCCAACACTTCGAAAGACTCAGGATGGACAAATGACAGTGTAAATGCCCCTTTAAGAAAAGGAAAACGTTTAATAATTTGCCATGCAGGAGGCTTTAACGGCTGGATCAAGTCGCCACCTCTGATATTCCAGTCAAAAAAAAAAAAACGGTCGAATATCACGAGGAAATGAATTCCGAAGTCTTTGAGGGTTGGTTTTTTGAGGTTCTCCTGAAGTCTATTCCAGCTGGTTCGACAATAGTAATGGACAACGCACCTTACCACTCTCAAGTAGCCAACAAAGCGCCAACATCTGGCTCACGAAAGTGTGAAATGGAGGAATGGCTGAAAACTCGCGGCATTTCATATTCACCAGACATGCGGAAGCCAGAACTATACAGTCTTGTAAAGCTGCATAAGGAACAAGGAAAATCTTACGTAATAGATAAAGAAGCCTGTAAGCGTGGGTTTAAAGTAATCAGACTGCCACCGTACCACTGTAATTACAATCCAATTGAGCTGGTTTGGTCAACTTTGAAGCGGTATGTAGCAGCAAGGAATACTACATTTAAATTGAACGATGCTCAGGATTTGTTTAATGGAAGCTGTAAACTCCTTCACCTCAGAAGATTGGCGCAAATGCGTTGAACACGTCAAGAAAGAAGTCGAGGCAGACTGGACAAACGAAGGACTTGATGACGTCAGTGTCCAAGAACTAGTCATTAATCTGGCCCCTGGTGAATCGGATGACAGTGACTGGGATACCAGGGATGACGATGACGATCTGGGAGTGTCACCTCTAGAGTAATCAGGTAAAATGAAAAATGAAATCTATTTACCTAGGTAATTTTATTGGACGTAATATATATGATTACAAAAAGGGTATAAAAATATGATAATAGTATACAGTAAAACAAAATAATTATCTTCTAATTTACAGAGACTTTAAACGTTTTTTTTTAATATAAGTAGAGTATAATAAGATATTACTACTTCTTTATTAGTCATGACAATAAGGTTGCGATGATTGATGAATAGCGGGCACTGTAACATTTCAATGTATGCTTTAAAACATTTTAATGTCATTAGAACTAGTAATAAAATATAACGAATGGTAAAAAATTAACTGCAATCTTAAAATATTGTATATTGGTTTTAGCGCGATTTTGTTTTATTTCAGTGTCACACGGAAACAACATGGAAGATAAATGGAAAATGCTCAACTTCTGGACACTAAATACTTTGGCTTGAAGAAGATTACTGGGAGTAATATAAAATAATGTTGATTTATTAATCAAATTAACTGTAAAGTATGTAGTGTTGCCTATTTAATGATATTTTGGCTGATTAAATAGTATGCGATAACATAGTTTTAAATTATTCTACCTTTTTTCAAAGAACTCTTAAAATAATATTGTATCAAGATTAGGGAATTATGAGAAATATAAAACATTTAACAAAAAATGTAATATGCGTTGTTCTCCTCGTGTGTGAAGTGTGTTTGTTAAGTTTTAATTAATTTGTGACGCGTCCCACTTGGACTTATTTGTTTTCTTTGTATTATTGTTTTATTTGCATCTTCCTGAAGATGCCGTCCGTATTCACGGCGAAACATGTAGTTGTTATCACCATCACACGCTGTGAACTGTTTGACGGAAGGTAAAGTAAACCTATTTTAGTCTATAGGTCATGTTTCTAAGATGACAAAATCAGGATTTCATTTTTCTGTAACAACTAAAGTGTGACAATATCTAAATTGATTTTGGGCTTGAGTTGGATAAAAAAAAAAAAAAAACAATAAAATGGAAATATTTTTATTAATATTTATTATTTTGGTGTACGGTACTAGACTAACAATCATCGCATATCCTTTGTTTTTCCTGTAACGTTTTAAGTACAGCTCGCACTTTTTGTTATTGGACCCTCTCCTAACTCTCATTAGTGATTTAAGTTATCACCGTAATACTATATCCTAATTAATCTAATGTGTAGCTAAATAAGTGTAAATAATATAAGTTGTTTGACTTTTAGTCATCTTTTTAACCGCAGATGTTTAATATAATTATGTTTGCCATTCATTTAAATGTTACTATTAAATTACAATAATTTTTAAAATTTTAAAAATTTCCC
>JAQJVL010009211.1:0-16789 GCA_035578905.1 Stictocephala bisonia
CGATTAGTAATATTACCACTGAATACACTGAGAAGCTTCTCATTACCTTAGTAAATATTGCAACTGTAATAACCTCAATAGTAAATTATGGACCTCCGAGTAAAATTGTGGTATTCTTCTCTCACTTATATAATAACAACTGTATCCAATGTTACTCCTTAGATAGGAAACAGTTTTTTTCTCTAATTTTTGTTGCTATTAGGTTTGTGTTAATTTATGAGATCTGTATCATGTTTAGCACATTTTTTATGTAAAATGAAAATGGAGTTCCGAAATTATTATTAGTATGTTTAATAAATGAATAATGTCTGCATTTAGTTCAGATCAATAATATTTCCCTTCTCTTCCAGATGAATGCAAGTGGTCTGATAGAGCATGGAATCGAGAATGTGAATAAGCATGAATTTTTGCCCAGGACAACTGGTGCACCACCACCAGCATCTGTGTCTCGTTACCGCAGGCTGGCTGAGTCTCGTTCCATCACACCATCTCCTACGCCTTTGCTCTCCGAAGGAGAGCGTGACCCAGATGGAAGCTTTAAGGTGATGGATAGTTTTTTATAGTGATAGATAGCTTTAACCCTTACAGTGCCAACGTCCGAAAAATCGGACGTCTTGAGTTTATCCATAAAGTGCCAACGTCCGAAAAATCGGACGTCCGTGTTTCCTTCCTAAAGTGCCAACGTCCGAAAAATCGGACGTCTGGTTTTCGGTATTTCTTAAATCTTATAATAGATCAAATGAACTAAACTCTATGTTCTCTGTAAAGTAGAAAGTCTACTTTACACAGAGAAACCAATTTCACGTTCGATATATCATTCGTTATATCGATTGTTTCAGTTTGAACTTTGTGTTTCTATTTTCTGCTGTTAGCAGACGAAACAGCTGAGTAGTAAGAAACCCACTGGTTGTTTTGTCTTTGTTATTGTTTTGTTTATGGTTTCATTTGTGGTTTTGGTTATAAAACGCATCAGGAGTATTCGTTCTTGATTTATTCATAATATTTAGTTATAATTTAGATTCATAAATACAATGAAACGTGCTCGGTCACCGGTCAGTGAAGGTACGGTTCAGAGATTATTAGAGGAGGACTATTTGAGTGATGACTTTGTAAGTGATATTGATTTTGGTAGTGACAGCTATGCTTCTGTTAGTGATTTATTTAGTGACAATACCGATAGTGATCCGAATTATATACCAGTAGGCCTAGATGAGCCCCGATGCATTCCTGCTAAATTTATTATTTTTATTTTATTTGAATTGTAGGGCCTACATATTAGGGTGTGTATATATAACTTCAATTTATTGTGTTTGTTTATCTCTACAATTACTATTTCAATTCATTACATTCTTACTGTATTTTTTGTATATAATAATGAGTATTTCAGTTGTACGGCAAAGAAATCATTGCTATATAGAAATCTGCGTAAAAGCGATAACGCGTAGGCTTTAGGTAAAAGTGCTATATCTTTTTCAGTTTTCAATGTAATTGAGTAATTTTTTTTTTATTTTGTAAAGAAATATGTGAAGAATGAAATATAGTGAGTGACTAATCAGTGAAGAATTTTTTTATTTCTGTTTTGTTTGGTGAAAGTCAGAAAATTTCACCAAAAATTTTTTCAGGTAAGAAATTTTTATTTTTTTATTTTTTCTATTTTTTTTTTTTAGTAAAAAATAATATATTTCTGTGTAGTACACCTTCTTAGTAACAAAATAATAAAAAAATCAGGTAGTTTGGTCAAAAACTAAGGGAATGGCAATTTTTTCCCCAGATGACTGCAAAACCGGCAAAATAGGCCTGGCAC
The DNA here is from genome assembly GCA_035578905.1 of Stictocephala bisonia. Lineage (NCBI taxonomy): Eukaryota > Metazoa > Arthropoda > Insecta > Hemiptera > Membracidae > Stictocephala > Stictocephala bisonia. The sequence continues at coordinate 1,805 of JAQJVL010009211.1, forward strand.
TCTTTGTGTAGACCTTTGCAAATTAGCCTGGCACTTTAGGTATGGGAACATGAAAAATTGTCTGGCACTGTAAGGGTTTAAGGTGATAGAGCTCAATTTGTAAAAGTAGTCATTGGGGAATTTCTTAACCCTTTGCATGCCAACAATTATATTTTGGAACCTAGTATTAACTCTGTCCAATGCCTAGTATTAATACTGTCATGCTACGATATATTTCATTGGTGTAGCTAAAAATGCCAAGGCCAACTTCAGACGAAATGCCAGGTTTTACTTTGACTGTTATAATTCAAATAGTATTATAGTTAGCTCTAATTTTTTTTTTAGTATACGTTATTAGATAGGTTATTTTGTAATACAAATATATTGGAGTTTTTAATTTAACTTACCAATTAAAAAAATTTAATTTTGTATAATACTTATTTACTTATAAAACTAAATACTTATTTGTATGGGTAAGTGCTAATGTAAAAAATTATGAACTACTTATCCATTAATTTATTTTGCTGGAAGACTATTTCGTAACATACATGTAAAATTTTGAAGGTCCTATCTTGAAATTTTTTCAGGCTATGATGTTTTTTATAAAAATGCACAAAACGCCATTTTTTCATATGTAAAGAATGTAGAAACTATTATTTATCAAAATTCAATTCAATTATTTATACTTAATCAGCCGATGGGTTATAACTTAGTTAAAAGTCATATGGAAGTGTTTGTGTTTACTTAGTTAGCTGATGAGTTCCAACTTAAATAATAACTTTTTGACGGGAAATTCGTGTAACATTAATATTTGTTTTATTCACAAAAGACTTTTACTTATGATTAAAATACTCACAAGAGAAAGTAAATAAAGTTAATGAAATAAATAAACTAATGCTAAATCACTGAAACAATTAATTATATATACCCTCACAACACACTAACTATGAAAATAGCAAACTGTATCTGACTTTTGTTGACAGATAAAGTTTATAAGACCCAAAGATTTAAAAAAAAAAATGTGAAAAAAGATTCAATCCCAGTTTCATGTGCTACAGGTTCTCAGTTCGATCCCAATCAGAGTCAATACATTTTGAGAAGGATTAGCTGATAATCACTGGCTGTTCATTTGTCATTGGGCTATTAATTAATGACAATTTCTAAGGAATAGTCGTCCTTAGTTTGTAACAATGACTACATTCGCTCATCTACAATCATCACACTCATTCGAAATCCATATTTGCCCATATCTTGACGATCAGCGTCTTATGAATAAATAAATAAAACAATCAAAGTAATTTTTCGATGTAACTCAGATAATACTGAGTCGTTTCGTGAAGTTTCGTAGTTATTTAAGAGTTTTAAAGTGCAAAAAATAATATTAATACAAGTGGTACGATATCGTACTTTGGTGATTTTTGCTAGTGTAGCTTGGTTCATTTTTTTTCATTTAATATTAAATTATGTTTTATTTAAATAGCTTTGTATTTAAATAAAACATAATATAAATATCAGACAGTGACGTGGACAAGCCAAGCAGTCAAAAATAAAAAAAAGTGTCTATGGTTAACTTATTTTTTTATTCGACTAAGAACCTAAGAACGAAATCATATCATTCAAATATACATTGTAATAAAAACGTAAAAAATTAACAACTATTGTAAAATTTTATAAAACAAAAATAAGCAAAGTGGTAAAATCGTAAATATTATGAGCTTACATTATTTAAATGATAAATAAATTTAAATCAGAACTAATAAATCACTAGTATAGCAGTAATATATACATTGTATCGAAAAATGCACAAATAATCCTTATATAATACGTGCAGCCGTGTTTTGTCAACGCAACTCCTCCTTTATTTCTTGACCAATTAAAACGCTTGAGCTGTCAAAAAATTTGCTTCTGTTCGTAGTTGTGCAATAAGGTCTTAATTTTTTAATATTTTTACCCTGAATGAAGGAAGCCCTCAAATTCCTTTTTTTGGCCATAAGAATAACATGGGGAGAGATATAAATGAACCGAACAGAACAATTGTTCAAATGTAAATAATGATTTCTAAAAAGTTTTACCAGCTGTTGGAATGATGTTTGTAATAGTGAGGAAGTTATATATTTCATAATGATAAACCAGGGAAGGATGTAATGAACATGTTTGAAATAGGTTGATTAATATCATTGGGTGTTTATATTTAGAAGTAGGTAGCAACGCAAGTAATGTTAGAAAGTATTGTAAATACATTTAATATTGTGATTTTACATTATACAGTTAACCTACTATTATGTGTAGTGAAAATTCACATACGGAGGCCGAGGTGTAACGAGTACAGCGAGTGACGGGGTTGGCACGCGAAGCGTGCAGGGGTGACCCTTGTATACAATTATAAGCCTGTAGAATCAAAATGAACAACGTGAAAAAGAAAAGAAATCAGCTTATGATATTTACAAACAATTATATTTTTTTCTTTTTTTCTTACTATGATTTTGTATAGAAATGTGATCGCAAAATGTCAGTTAGTAATATTTATTAATGTTCTCGCATTAAAAACCATAAAACATTGGCAAGTCATGTTAGTTAGCAAATACTGCTGATTTCACTAACCAAACCTAATCCTAAAATCTCTAAAACTATTTTTATGAAAAGCTGGGGTTTATTCCATTTGTTACTGTAATGCCTGTAAACGTTGCATGAGTAAATCCAGTGGTATTACATATTAAATAAACTGGCCAGAGTAACAATGTAGTTGTGAGTTAAATAACATAGACTCTGTGTATGTTAATGATCCTTTTCATTTAATTACCAACATCCCGGGCTATTTCCACTATTTTACATATCATTTCAACAACTACAGATCACATGACACCATGTTTTTTACATTACGTTTCTATAATCAATTCTAATTAATTTTTTATTATTATTGTTAAATTGTTGTTTGTCACAATCTATGCTTGCTAAATCTTGCTAAATTTGGAGACTCTACAGTCCTTACTATGGACTAACATACCCAAGTTTCACTTATGGCATGGAAGTTTAGAGTTATGAGACTACTCGTACTAACTCTGTACCCCAAAACAGAATAATGTGCAAAGGACAAAGGTAGTTCATTTGCAAGACTAATTCATGACCAAATTGTTCACTGTAATGAACTGGTTCAAAATAACGTAAAAACCAACGACTTGTACTACAAGCGACGGTGGAGAGGGAGTGATTTACTGTTTTGTCACGAATTTTGCTTCATAGATACCATTTTATTATTTGTAAATTTTTCCAACTAACTTTCTTCGAATTTCAGTTTTTATTGCTAATATTGATCAAAATAATTAATTACACTTAATGAATTTGTTAATGGTGAATGTTCCTTACCAGCATTCAAGTGATGTTCACTTTGAACTGAACTAGTTCAAATCATAACAAAAGAACTAGTTTACTCATCCACTAAACTGACTAGTTCATTTGACTGGATCATTCGTGAGCTAAACATCTAGCCACTCCTACTTTCCAATTTAAAACACATAATTTAAGACATAGCCTAATCCTAGGCATTCTCATTCTGTTATGTACATGTCTGCAACCAACGGAAATATTAGAATTTTTTCAGTCTAGTACAGTCCGCCAACTTCAGCTAATCAGTCAGGTTGGGTAATAAAGAACTAAAAAATATAAGTGCATACTAAAATTTGCATCTGCCGCCAATGAATTAATTGTTGTCATTGCCATCAATTAATGGTCATTGTTGGTCAAATAAACTTAAATTAAACATAAATAAACAAAGTTTGTATACCTTAATTGAATATTTTACTTATTTAATAATTCTGGATAAAACAGTAGACTTACATGATTCTGGGTGATTATTTACGTTACTAGAATATGCAGTTCATTCTTGGAACAAATGGTGAAGTAAAATATTTTAATAAAAAATGTTGCGTTTTTTTGTCTATGGTATTGGTAGTTATAAATAAAATATAATATTACATTTATATAATTTAGAAATATTATTTTGAACAAAGGATGTTTATCAAACAAAATAATACATTTTTCTTCAAAGAACAAGATCAATGCTTGAGTGAATAAATACAAATTCTAAATCAAATTTACAGTGCAATAAAATAAAATCTTTTAGAAGCACATTTCTACACAATTATTATTTTATTATTTATTACTATCATAGAAAATTTCTTTGATTAAATTAATTTGTAAATAATTTTAACTATTACGTTCCTTTGAATTTGGCGTTTATATTAAGGATACTAGCTTATTTCCACGCAATTTGTTTGCTCTCCAAATATTTAAAATAAAATAATTTAAACTGTTGTATTAATTACTTTATTTCAACTTTCTTATCTGTGTATTGAGTTTGAATGTAAGGTACAGAATTAAAATTATGTATTTTAAAAACCCTTTTAAAGTATTTTAATTTACAACAGAATGTTTCTATCTTATTATTTTGTTAAATATCTTTAGGCTATATTGTATAGTTGGAAAATAGACAACATAAATAATGTTTATTTCCCAGTTGATATTTTATGCTATGGGTACCGTAGTAGAGAGTTTTTGCCATTTCACAAAATTCATGATAAACGCTAACCCTAAATGTTGGAATTGACGTTTAACGTTTAGTGTAGAAGATTTTTTCAAATAGTTTTTGCAGCTCAATATCTGAAATGTACGTTATAACTTACCATTAAACAAAAATCTTTTAATACAAAGTTTATCCTCATTCAAGTTTGTACTTTACTTCTTGTTATACCCTTAACTTATGGAGAAGTTCTGACCTTATTAGTATTAAGAGCTATAACATATCAAGAATTAGAAGAAGCTGTTTTACTTCATTACAGGCATTCGAGAAATGCAGCGGAAAATAGAAACATGTTGTGTTTTCACACCACACTTTTTTTAATAACATTACATCTTTATGGTCAATCTCAACCTCTTTTTCTATGTTTAGCAAGGTAAACGTTCGAATCCAGTTTTCATGGGACGTATATACTTGACTTTAGGCTATGTTTATATCAACAGCAGGGTTTAACGGTACGCTTCAACAAAAAGGTAAACCTCGTGAAATAGCGGGTCCGTTATACTTTATGTAGCACGGTAAACTTTAAATGTAGAAAAATAACATATAGCGTTTATTGTATTCATTTAACATATAGTGCAAAAACTCTATTATAGTAATTGCAGAAAGCTTTTGTTCTTTTTATACACAGTTCAGAAAGTTGGAAAACATTCTGCTTTGGGAACTATGTAATCAAAATGGAAAAGACAACAATCAGAACAATTTTCAAAAAGCCCTTTTGTCATTTGTGTTTACCATTATTTAAAGCAAATAAAATGTTGTGGTTCCCTTCAAAATACATATTCTAGACTGTTATTTTTCAGGAAAAATATGCTAATGAACAGCACTGCAATCACCCCAACATAATATAATTTCTGATCAAGTAATAATTGTACAATTCCTAACCACAAAACTTCATTTTTCCAAAATCATCATCAATATAATAAGGTTAAGTTATTCAATTCACTGCCAATTGACCTGGAACTGAAACACAATTTCAAACATTTTGAGAGGTCAATGAGCAAATTTTGCTAGACCAATGTTTGATGTATATGTTTCCATTAAATAGAATAAGCTGTTTAAGTAAATATGTCAATAACGCTGCTATGCAGACATTTCTGGTAAATAAAGTATGTTTTGAGTTTGAGTTAAAAATAATAATTTAATTCGGGTAGTTATATAAAATAGGGACCTTGTGTTCTTTTTGTCTTTTCATAGCAGATAAATAACTAAGATACAATAATATGATATTTTTTCAGTGGAAAAGCCGGGAAAATTACAAAAATGAGGATAAATGAACAAATATTTTTTCTGTACGTAGTATTGTGGATACTTAAACTATATAAAATTTCATTGAATTACGAGAATGGCAAGGGTTTTGCATATAATATTATTAAGCCTGTTAGCTCTGGAAATATTTCAGTTTCACTAACATTATGCTTCTTTAAGATAGGCCTTAGGTTGGGTATTGTTCGGTTAAGTTTGGTTTTGTAAGGTTAGGCAGGTTACATTATCTCATGCATTTTTTTAGTTTAGTTTTTTTTATATGTTACATTAGTTTTTTTAGTTTAAGCTGGTTTTAATTAACCTATCCTAATAAAACCTAACCTAACTTAACCAAACCTAACTTATAAATTATAACTTTAACTAACTTATGCAAGTGCAGAAGTAAACACAACATTCTAGGCATTTTTATTATCAAAGACAACAACTAAACAAAGTATTAATGCCCAAACAAATTACAAAAACCAAACAGTTCATCAAGTTCAGTTAATAATTAACAGAATGCAGGAAGGGTCTGTCAAAGTCTGTGAACAAGATACTGCCATCAATGCAGTAAACATCTCAAAAAGAGGAAATGTGTTTAAATTCACTTAAATAAAAGTTATTGCTTTCATATTTGATGTCTCACTTTTCTATCAATGTAACAATAAAAGAACCTTTTCTCAGATTTGTCTGTTTTTTTAATAACAATGTCCTGTATGTGTCCTAGGTTCGTGAGATGGCTGATGGAACTATAGAAGGACGGAGCACTCTGATGCGTATCCCTAGTGGCGAGTGCTTGGCACCTGCTCCACCTCGACCTTTGCCTTCCACCCTCTCACCCATTTCATCTTCCAGCGAGTCTTCCCCCACTCCCACTCCACTTGTACCTGCCAAGCAGTCTCCCCTTCGACCAAAGCTTTTAAATGTACCTTCCATTTTGTCTAGTGTGGTGTCCAAGAAACTCACTTGCAACAAAAATGGTTAGTTGTACTCTCACAATATAATAAATAATGTTATTAGTTAAAGTAAGATCACTGGGTACTTTACTGTATAGTATATTCACTGTCATAAATTAATTACTGGCACAACTTCTAATGTTACAATTTTAATAACTAAATTAATAATTAGAAGCTCTCATATTCAATTCAATATTTAATAAATTTGTAACAATTGATCTTAACAATTCCAATAAATAAATTTTTAATTGATTGTGATTAGGTCTTTCATTATAAACGGTAATACCATATTTGGTCTGATGATGTTATCCTTGATAAGAAAAGGTTTAATAAATCAAAAATTTTATTTGTTGGAGTATTGAAAATATTTAAGCAGTGTTTCTAGTTTTGTCATTTTATTTAAATGGGAGGGAGAGGGCAAGGAGGTAAGATGTAGATGATATAATCTTTGGTCAGCCTCATATAACACAAAGTGTAAAGAATACAGAACTAACGTCTGTAACTAAATTTTTAGAAAACTATCATTGACAAATTTTGAGAGGTGGTCTGTAAGTTCCTGAAATGCAAAACCTTTTACTTGTCAGGTATAAGTTTCGAACATAGATTTTATTTATTTTTTTAATGTGCTTTAGATAAATGAAGTAGTGTTTGTCACGCCTGTCCGCATAAAACTTTGCTAGCTCAGGGAGAAGGGGTGGGGTTCTTCTAAGAGACAGGCCAAGTATAAGGGAAAAGTTTTTAGTAGCTATAACCCATTTAAATTTTTCCAAGTTCATCAATAGTAGCCAGGGATTAGGGCGCCACCTTGTTGACCTAAGAATGGCAGGACTCCAACAAGGAAACTTTCCTGCAGGTGTAAGATGTACTGATGATTGTAAAAGTTCCGTTCTAGCACTATATCATGAATTATGTAAATAAATAGTTCTCCCTGTGGTTAGCCAGGAGTTTAAAACAAAAGAAAACTGTTAAACTAAACACAACTACCTAAAAACAAAACAAAATAAATACTTATCCTCGTCACAAAATTTAAAAACACAACATGTTAGTGTGAACTGAAAAACTCAACTGTTTTATTCCCAAAACATAACTTATTGTTGAACAGAAAACAAATGTTAGAAACATACATATGAATAAATTAAGTTAAAATAAATAACAGCTGATCGTCTGTTTACAAATCGATCGTTCACACATAACAACTGTTTACCTCAAAGTCTTGACTGTAATACAACTCCATGCACAGCAAAAATTGAAATGTCACAAACACTCCCCTTCCTCCAGAAAATTTCCCAAATTTTCTAATCCTGAACATACTTCTTCAGATCAGTGACATGCCAGTTACCAAGTGCTTTTCCTTTTAGATCGGCCAGAGAATATACTAAACTTGAGATTTTCCGTGTCACAACAAGTGGTCCAATAAAGCGGGGTGCCAACTTCGCCGAAAAGTGTTTAGAAGCATCCGACTGAGGGTAATTTCTTTTTAGCACGAGGTCATTAACTTTAAACTCTACGTGTCTCCTCCTAAAGTTGTATCTCTTGGCATTATTCAGATGCGCTTCCTTAAGTCTGTCTGAAACTTCTTGGTGGAAACCTTTTAGCTCCTTCAATTTTTCCCCATATTGCTGACAATCTTCAATATCTGGAGTATCCCCATCTTGCAGAACCTCGAAACCCGGACCGGAAATGGCAAGTTTTCTCCCAAAATTTAGGAACGCAGGAGTATGCTTTGTGGACTCGTGATGAGCGGTGCGCAAGGCAAAACCAATCTGTGGAATATATTTGTCCCAATCACGGTGATTGTCCTTCACATAAGCTCGTAGCATAGACACGATGTCACGATTCACACGTTCAGCAGGGTTTGCCTGAGGATGTCGGCTGGCATTAAGCAGTATCTTACAGTTATAACTCCTTGCTAATTGGGTCACAGGTCTTCCAATATATTCTGAACCGTTATCGCAAATGATATATTTTGGTATCCCAAACATTAGAAATACATCATTTTCCAGGTGTTGCGCTACAAGTTTGGCTGTAGCTGCTCTAAGAGGACGTAAAATTGTAAATTTTGTAAATGTGTCCGTAACAACAGAGAGATATTTGAATCCTTTCATGGATCGAGGTAGAGGCCCAATGAGATCAGCAGCCAACATCTTGAAAGGGGCATCCACACCACGGTAACTGCCCATCATGCCAGCTGGCCGTTGTTGGTCATATTTGGTACATTGGCAAACGTGACATTTTGAAATATAGGAAGCAATGTCCTTCCTCATCTTCGGCCAATAGAAACTTTGTTGCATCCTCTTGAAGGTCTTCAATACGCCTTGGTGTCCACATGTTGGTGGGGCGTGGCAGCCTTCAATCGCCATAGATCGCAATTCTTTAGGTAGTACCAGTCGCCAAGTATCTTCATCGAGTGATGGGTCAAGCCCTTCAACTTTCTTCCAAAGTTGCTTACCTTCAATACGCCACTGACGATAACTGTCATATTGCTCTTTAACTCTTTTCAACATATTGTTGTACCACCGATCTTTCACCTCATTTGGTATTTCCATAACTGCAAACACAGTAGGCTGTTCAGGGCTTTTCTCCTCTTCAGAAATAGGCATGGAGCGGGACAACATATCTGGGACAATATTTTCCTTACCCTTACGATGGACTAGTTGAAAATCATAAGATTGCAAACGTGTAGCCCATCTAGCTAAACGTCCAACCGGATCTTTAAGGTTATTTAACCACAACAAACTATAGTGATCAGTGATCACTGTGAACCGGGTGTCTTCAACGTACGGTCTGAATTTCTCAATGGCCCAGATTACAGCTAGGCACTCGCGCTCAGTAGCAGAGTAGTTCTGCTCTTGTCTTGTTAGAGTTCGGCTGGCATACGCAACCACCACCTCGCCTTGTCCACTACTCTGGCTAAGGACGGCTCCCAGACCATAGCCTGAAGCATCGCATGAGATAATGAAAGGTTTAGTGAAGTCAGGGCATGTCAAGATTGGAGCAGAGATTAAACAAGCCTTAATGTCCTGAAATGCTTGGTCAGCCTTTTGGGTCCACTCAAATTTTGAACGTTTTCTGAGGAGAGACGTGAGTGGGTACATTCTGCTGGCAAAATCTGGAATAAATCTCCTATACCACGATGCGGTTCCACACACTTGGCGGACTTCCTTCTGATTCTTAGGAACTGGAAGGTCCACAATGGCCTTCACCTTCTCTGGGTCGACGTGTAGACCCTCTTTACTAACTACATAGCCCAGGTATTTTAACTCACTTCTACAAAATTTACATTTTTCTTGATTCAAGGTAAGTTTAGCTTCACGGACTCGCTTAAATTTTTCAGACAATATATCTAGATGCTTCTGAAAAGTGGGTGTGACTACAATTATGTCATCCAAGTAGACAAACACGTATGGTTCTAAGTCAGGACCTAGCACATTGTCCACGAATCTTTGCCATGTAGCGGGTGCACCACAAAGTCCAAAGGGCATAGTGACGAAATGAAACAGCCCTCTTCCGGGAATTTTAAAGGCTGTTTTTTCCTTGCTATCCTTTTCAAGTGGAATTTGCCAGTAGGCACTGCGAATGTCCAGACTGGAGATAAATTTGGCATCCCTAAGTCTTTCAAGGATGGAGGTTACGTTTGGCAACGGATAGGCGTCCTTTTTACTTACTGCATTAACCTTGCGAAAATCAACAACAAACCTCTTTGAGCCATCAGGCTTATCGATTAAGAAGATCGGAGAAGACCATTCACTCTTAGATGGCTCTACTACACCCAATTCTAACATTTGAGCCAATTCCTTGTCTATAAGCGCTTGTCTGGCTGGTGACACCGGAAAATACCGTTGTTTAATTGCTGGGGAATCTCCCGTGTCGATAACATGCTGAACTCGATCAGTGCGGCCTAATACTTTAGGTTCGTCCTTGAAAAAGCCGTCCACAATTTCCTTCAACCTAGCCTTTTCGTCTACGGATAGATGCTCCTCTGATCTGATACCATCAACAGAGCTACAAAATTCCTTATGCAGTTTATTTGCAAAATGCCACTCCCTATTGTGAAAGTCAGCAACAATATGCATGGCTTCCCAAAAGTCAATGCCTAATATCAAGGACTGATGTAAAGTTGGCACCACCAAAACCTTCAAATTCTCCGTCCTTCCTTTCAACGTGATAGGTAAGACCACGAACCCACTAACCTCGTGACGCTGTGCATCCGCAGTTTCTACAAATTTATCATTGGTCAAGTGAAGATGAGCAGGGTAAGTATCAATAATCCACATCCCATCTTTGCCCAAAATGGTATGCGAGGCTCCTGAATCCAACAAAGCAGTAGTCTTTTTGCCAAACACTCGGACAGATAAGTACGACCTAGGATCATTGATTTGGTTCTTAATCAAATAACTTAATTGGTTAGTAGTGGAATGTTTCTGGGAATCAGCTTCAATTACTTCACTGATTCCCTGCTCTGCAAGTTTTTTGGACGGCAAGAAACACAGTCTCTCTTTAAGGTATCTTCTTTTCCACAGCCATAGCAAAATTTCCTCCTGGGCCTATGACAATCTTTGAACCGGTGACCAACTGTTCCACAATTCCAACAGGTGATGTCAGAATGGCTACCAGAGAATTTATGTTGCACGGTAGCTACTCTATCTTTGACCACTCTTCTATTCCGATGAGGTTCCCAGTAAGCTAGATCAGGTTCCAATGCAGAATCAATCCTGGGAGAAGGTCTAGGCCTTGAAGTTCGCAAGCGACCTGCTTCTGCTCGACGTCCCATAAAACGCAGATCGTCTAGACTCTTAATTTCAAACAATGCAAGTCTGTCCTGCAGCTGTGGGTGCAAATTATTAAAGATCTGGGCCAGACGAGTCGATTCTGGAATCCGGACAGATAGCCTACCGTACAAGCCTTCCATAGCTGCCATGTACAGGTCAATAGATTCTTGTTCTCCTTGGACTCTGTTGAAAATTTCTTGCTGAAGTCGGAAGTCGTAGTCAGGGGGCTGAAATACCTCTCGCAGTTCCCTACATAACTGTGTCCATGAGTGAATCCTACTGGTAGAAGCTCTGTACCAAACAAGAGCGGGGCCAGAGAAAAGATCAACAGCTGATTCAAAAAGTTCACTATGAGTAACTCCGCGAGCTCTGCGCAGTTCCTCAACACGTTCCAAAAAGGCAGCAACACTAGATCCATTATTGTCAAACTTGATTCCCCACTTGTAAACAGGAACATACTTAGGACGGACACCAGGACCAGAAGTTTCCCTGAGAGGATTGGGATCCATTACTTCCTCAACATGCGCAGAATTTGAGCTGTTAACTACCGCAGACCCTTTCCTAATTTCAGTAGGTAGGCTGAGCCGCTGTACAGGTAAATTACGTTCCATATTAGCATCTGAACGAAGACTAAGATTACGAAGAGTAGACAAAACATGGTCACCAGCATTACTATCGCCTTCCTTCCCACAATCAGTTGTGGACGGTGCAGACAGATGTGTAGAAGGAATGACAACCTTAGCCGTATCCACCTGATCGCCTTTCCCACCTGAAAACTGGGCCTTAAGAGAGTCTATTATTTCCTTAGTTTTAGCTTGTAACTCCGATTTGTCACTCTCTTGGTCGTTGTCAGCATCTGCAGCAACTGGAATCCTACCAATACGCAAATAAAGATGAAACAAGCGAGCAACTATACGGTGGTATTCATTGTCATTAAAATTACCCTCATAGTCAACAACACAAGTCGATAAGTCTTGAAGCTTTTCCTCACATTCCTCCAGCTCCTGCGAAACATCTAAGGAATTGACCACAGCTACACTAATTTCCTCATTATTAGCCATGCTTTGCTGTAATCGCCTTCTAAGTTCATTTGCATTACCATCAGTATTTAAACCTCTGATCTTAAGTTCATATTCTACCTCATGCTTGCGAAGATAATACACATTCATGTTTATAATTGACACCAAGTTCCAGAGTGAATCAGAAAATTGCATATACTTTTTACAAGACACTTATATAAAAACACAAGACACTATATGCTTTAAAAAAAATCTGATAGTATATCTTAATTCTTCTTTTGTTCCCAAAATCTATAGCATAGGCCCCACGTTCGTGCGCCAGTTGCTGTGTCCTCATAAATACTGTGCTGTGATAAACAATTTCACTAACAGCGAACATGTTTGTGATCAATTACAAAATGAAGGTGCAATAAATATAAGAGAAATGTTTGATGTGCAACAAAATCTTCTAATGCAAAAGAATCAATCCTCAAAGAAGATAAAGAAAGAAAAGCAACCATATGATATCCATAAGAAACTAGCAAAAATTACTGTTGAAAAACGTGATCAAGAATTGGAAAGGCTATATCCTGAAGGGGCAGATCCTTTTCAGGAAGAAAAGTTCTCTAATAAGCAAAGTGGGGAAATTGAAAAAGAGTTAAGTAAAGAAGAATTGATAAAGAAAGCAAAATCATCTTTGGAAGAAGGTCTTTTAGATGCTGCAATTGACTGGAATCGTCAGATAGATCCAGAAGAAGGCTTATCTTCTAACAGATTAAATGATTTTGTACCAGTGTCTAAATTAAAAGGGAAGGAAGATTTTGTCTCCGAAGCTGAGCACTATTCATTGTACAATGACTCAAGTGACTTTCCAGTTATAGTTGAGCCTGAAGAAAATTTGAACTTCCCAACACATCTACAAATATATACTTTTGATCCTGGAAATATTTCAACATTTTAGCCTGCAAAACCTGGATTAAATGGTTTATCAAGCTACTATTTGATGGATGCTGGTTCCATTCTACCTGTGTTGACTCTAGATTTGAGACCAGGAGATAAAGTTCTAGACATGTGTGCAGCTCCTGGTGGAAAGTCTTATGTATGTTTGCAGACACTTTATCCAGACTCATTAGTATGCAATGATATGAGCCTTTCCCGTCTCAACCGGTTACGTAATGTGATGCAGCAATTCTTTCAAGATTGGGAGAAGAAAGTAACCATAACAAACAATCCTGGAGCAAGTATTCAAGAGACTGATACATTTTCTAAAATTTTGGTGGATGTTCCTTGTACAAATGACAGGCTTTCACTAAATGAAGACTTCAACAACATCTTTAAGCCATCAAGAAACAGAGAACGTATTCTACTTCCAGAACAACAAGTGGAACTATTATTTCATGCTCTGAAACTTGTAAAACTAGGTGGTAGTGTGGTTTACTCTACTTGCTCCCTAAACCCAGCCCAGAATGACGGTGTGGTTCAGATGGCCCTCAGAAGGATGTGGGAAGAAACATCTAAAAAGATAATTGTCAAGGATTTGAGTGATGTTCTGGAACCAGCCAAGATAATGTTTAAGTTTGCAAAACCTCAACATGTGAAGTATGGCTCCCTTGTACTTCCTTACTTGCCTTCTAATTTTGGACCCATGTACTTCTGTAAACTGCAAAGATTACAATAAATGTATGAACTAAAATATCTATACAGAATAGATTCGATTAAATATACTCTACAAAATTAGCTGAAGGTATAAGTTTTGGTATATCAGGTGTTTACACTGATAAGACTTAGTTTGTAATAATGTATACAGATGAAAACCATGAAAATATTGTAAATAAACCGAAGTAATTACATTCTTGTAAAAAAAAAAAAAAAAAAAAAGTTGTTACGCCTGTCCGCATAAAACTTTGCTAGCTCAGGGAGAAGGGGTGGGGTTCTTCTAAGAGACAGGCCAAGTATAAGGGAAAAGTTTTTAGTAGCTATAACCCATTTAAATTTTTCCAAGTTCATCAATAGTAGCCAGGGATTAGGGCGCCACCTTGTTGACCTAAGAATGGCAGGACTCCAACAAGGAAACTTTCCTGCAGGTGTAAGATGTACTGATGATTGTAAAAGTTCCGTTCTAGCACTATATCATGAATTATGTAAATAAATAGTTCTCCCTGTGGTTAGCCAGGAGTTTAAAACAAAAGAAAACTGTTAAACTAAACACAACTACCTAAAAACAAAACAAAATAAATACTTATCCTCGTCACAAAATTTAAAAACACAACATGTTAGTGTGAACTGAAAAACTCAACTGTTTTATTCCCAAAACATAACTTATTGTTGAACAGAAAACAAATGTTAGAAACATACATATGAATAAATTAAGTTAAAATAAATAACAGCTGATCGTCTGTTTACAAATCGATCGTTCACACATAACAACTGTTTACCTCAAAGTCTTGACTGTAATACAACTCCAT